>JAUZSU010161687.1:0-13780 GCA_034780255.1 Parotocinclus maculicauda | reverse complement strand
GGGATGACGTCACACACCGCGCCGTGCACAGTGCCCTAGTGCCTGTACATTTAATGGTCCAATGAAGTTAATTTAAAAACCAGGATATTTCATCACTTAAAAAAAAAAACCCCGGACATGTCCCGGGAAATACAGACGTTTGGTCACCCTAGTTTAGCCCTTAGCATGTAGCTGCCTGTTAGTCCTTAGCATATTCCCATATCACTGCTACCTCACCTTGGTGTGAGTTCGCATGTTGTTCCCCGTATCCGTATGGAATTTTCTCTAGGTACTCCTTTCTCTACCCACATTGCTAAGATGTGTTAGGGTGATTGGTCACTGTTTGTTGTCCCAGGCTGCGCGTGTTTGACAAGTGCAGTTGCAACCTTACCTGCCCTAATGGATATAGTCACCTATACTATCATTACGTGAATAAGCCAATTGGATAAATAATCTAATTCAGGAATAGGGACAGTGGTAGCCCAATGGTTAAGGCACTGAGCTCTGGATCTAATGGTCCTGGGTTCTAATGCCAAGCTAGTTGGGCCCTTAAGCAAGGCCCTTAACCCACCATTGCTTGAACAGTAAAGACAACAGTATAAGTTGTAATTCGCTCTGGATAAGAGCGTCTACTAAATGCCATAAATGTAAATTAATATGAGGGGCTTTTGTGGCAGCACTTGGCGAAAGGTAGGTACCAACCCAAGACATTGCGCCGGTCCACCACAGAGTACATACACTGGTGCAGGGACAATTTAGAAAAGCCAACAATCCTAAAACATATATTTTTAATGTGGGACTAAGCACAGCCAACAAAGATATTGACTATGCTGGGATGTGAATCAAGGTGATAGGACTAACTGCTGCTTCAATGTGCCATATCCTTAGCATGTTAGTCCTAAATTTACATTGTAATGTTCTGTGCTGGTGATGCGAGTGTACTTAAACAAAGTTGAATTTTTTGATCATGTGACAATCAATCTCTGTGTACTTCCAGCAAGTTTTCAACTATGTGTGGTCCAAATTCAGTTTGGATGTCTTCCGTACTAGGAAGACAATCAGTTCAGACATAGCTTTTGTTTCTACAAATTGTATATCAGTAGTAGGTGTACTTGACAGAATGGCTAAAGAGTCTCTGAACAAGGCAGCTAAGAGTATTTTAAAACCTTTTTACTTTCTTTTCAAAAACTGGTTGCATGACTTCATTTTGTATGGATATCTGATTTGTTTGAATGTCATCCAACAGGTGTTAGTTAGGGTGAGTTTATAAGATATTAGCAATCACACCATGACAGTGAGAGACATGAAGATCCTTAGATGGCTGGAGATAGGCAGTCTGCCACTCACCCATTGGGTCTGTCATGAACTAAGCCACGGATTTGCCCATGCAAGGCGTCCTGGATGTTGCTGTCAGAGTAGAGGCCTATGGGACTGTTGTAGGAAGAGCTCACCACCTGCCTGTTATCATCCAAGTTGGCAGCAGCCACGAATGGCTGTGCTCTTCTGTTATGGGTTGTGCCTATTGGCTTATACTCCTATATGCAGTAGACAGATATACACACACTACATGCTGAAGCATCTCAAACAAAATGCATATACAAGCAAAAATCACAACACAGGAAACACTTTTGGACTGATTGATCAGTAGGTACACCTGTTTTTCTTCCATTGTCCATTTTACAGGTCCACTTACCACACAGATGCACTTTGTAGTTCTACAATTACAGACTGCAGTTCATCTGTTTCTCGCTTTACTCTGTTATCTAATGGCCAGGGCCCTACAGGACCAGATCAGGTCCTATTTAGGCAATATATCTATATATATATATATGCAATATATATATAGGCAATATATATGAGCAGTTCAGACACAGCAGTGTTGCTGGAATTAAACAATGTGTTTACTCACTGTGTACTTTGTTAGACACATCTACCATATTGCTGTGCCTTGTAGATGTAAAACCAGAGACACTAGCTCATTAATTGCTGCACAGATTTTGTTAGTCATCCTCTAAACCTTCATCAGTGGTCAGGTGAAGCTGACTATAGTATGCTGTTGGATGGATATTTTGGGTTGGTGAATTATTTTAATTACAGCAGTGATCTTTGTGTTTTAAAATTCCAACTCTGCTGTCTGGCCCATTCATTCCAGCACAACACACACTAACAAGCCTCCACCATGTCAGTGTCACTGCAGTGCAGAGAATGATCCACCACCCAAATAGGACATGATCTGTGCTGGTTTTGTGGGGTCCTGACCTTTAGAGAACAGAGTTAATTGAACTTACACATTATGTAGAAAAACAGATTAACTACAGTCTGTAATTGTAGAACTACAAAAGGCATCTATTTGGTAAGTGGAACTGATCAAATGTACAATGAGAGCAGAAACAAGAAGGAATGCCTAATAAAGGAATCAGTAAGTGGAAATTGTTTATGGGTTTCATTCTCAAATTTAAATCAAGCTCCTACAAATTTATACAAGTGAATAAATGCGCATCTCCATAACAAACATTTATTATGGTTCAACAAGCTGTGCCTTGGTCCCTGTTTCCTTATAATCCCAACCAAAAGTCCAGAACAGACAAGATGAAATACAGAAATAATAGTTAACATACTGAGTTACTTTTTTACATTGCATCACTGTCACCATGCTTTGTAATCTTTAAGGAATGCAACATTCACAAGATGCAGAAATACAATCAAAAACTGATATTGTTTTCATAAAACCAAATGCTTATACAAGTGCTCAATTTATAGTTATAGTGCAGATTTTGTCTTTATAAAAGAAGTTGTCTCACTGTCCCTGATCCACCCACTGATTACTTGTTGCTTAAAAATGAAAAATAATAAATACATTTAGAAAATTAAAAGCAATACACATGGACACAGCAGTTATTCATGCATAGCACACAAATCAATATTTTAGTTGCAACTAACTAATTACCTAAATATTGTAACCAGTCTGTCTCATGCACTAATATATTTAAAAAACAAGCATACCCTGGATATTTTAAACTTTGACAGCTGTATTAATCAGCCTCATCACATAAAAGCAGCAGGTCATGGACTTGTTGCATTGCCTTTGAACCTTACTTGTTGCTCTGCTTCCAGATTGATCTTGAATGGGTGCACTTTGCCCTCCTCCATGACTTGTGGTGACCAGAGTTTGGTTTCAGGCCTGGAATACAATACATTTAGTGAACTTAAATAAAATGCCCTGCCAGGCATCCAGCAAACTATGCAGGGCAAGGATTAAAGAAGCAATCACCATTGTCTCATGATGGTGAAATGCCTTTATGATACCTTTCTATTTTGAGGCAGAGCTGGTTAGGAGATTCTTTAATCTTGTTTTGGGCTTCATTGTGAGTCATGCCATCTGTAGAAACTCCTTCAATTGCCAAGATGACATCTCCTGGACATAAGTTGACCAGGTGGGCCTTACTGCCGGGAGTCACCTAAAACAAGTGATTTGTGAAACATTATTGAAAGTAACACTTTACTTGAATGTTGTGTCAACAACATTATGACATTAGGTTGATAAATATTTTTTTAAAATTATCTTTTTGGATGCTCTGGATATGATCAGGGTTGTCATGCTGTTAACACCAGCAGTAGACTGCCATCATGATGGTGTTCCATCTGCCTTCATATCTAGCTAGAGTTCTATCTAGCGAGTATCTAGCGAGTTTTTGAGTAGACAGCATTTTGCAGAAAAAAACGGACATGACTGGAGGAAATGGATGTGATTTTTGGATTCAGCACCTTAAAATACATAACAATAACGTTATATTGTAGTCAGCAAAATTGATGTAGACCTGTGTTATATTTAGACATGTAGATAAAGAACTGATTTAATCTGTTTAAATGGATTGTTAATAATCAGTAATCATAAACAGGACAGGTTTCACTCAGAACAGGCCTTGCCATGGTCAACCAAAGAAGTTGAATGCACATGCTCAGCGTCATATCCAGTGGTTGGCTTTTGAAAATAGATGTAAAAGTGCTGCCAGCATTGCTGCATTGGTTAAAGGGGTGGGGGGTCCGCCTGTCAGTTCTTAGACCATACGCCACACAATGTATCAATCTGGATTGCATGACTGTCACCCCAGAAGTAATCCTTTTTCAAAGATGATCCACAAGAAAGCTTGCAAACAATTTGCTGAAGACAAGAAGACTAAGGACATGGATTACTGGAATTACCAGGTGAGGAGTACAAAGACAAATGTGTCTTGCCTACAGTGAAGCATGGTGGTGGGGATGTCATGGTTTAGGGTTGCATGAGTGCTGCCGGCTGTATGAAGCAACAGTTAATTGAAGGAACCATGAATGCCAACATTTACTGTAACATACTGAAGCAGTGCATGATCCCCTCCCTTCAGAAACTGGGCCACATGGCAGGCATGATAATGACTCCAAACACACCTCCAAGGTGACCACTGCCTTGCTAAAGAAAGTGATCTGATGTCGCCATGGAGTTGTGGAAGAGGATTCCAGTGGCAACCTGTGAAGCTCAATAGAGTGAACTCGCAAGAGAGTTAAGGCAGGCTTGGAAAATAATGGTGGTCACACAAAATATTAACACATTGGGCACAGTTTTGCCATCTTCACTTAGGGGTGTGCTCACTTTGTTGCCAGTGGTTTAGACATAAATGGCTGCATGTTGAATTATTTTAAGGGCAAATTTACACTGTTATACAAGCTGTGGACTGACCACTTTACATTGTATTAAAGTGCCATGTCTTCAGTCACTAATGACTAACTTTTGTGAGATATTGTATGATGTCAAAAGACTTAAAACAGCTTTGTCCTCAAAAGAGATTGACTTTTGTCAATCCTTTTGGTATTGTTTCTGCTCAGCACTCAACACAGTGCAACTGAAACCTAATCTTGCCAAAATCTAGATACAAACCAGAGTAGCTCGGTGGTATAACATGTATTCACAGTACTGAGCCACCCTGTTTCATACCTCAGCTTTGGTGAGGTGAGGTTTCAGATGCGTTTCAGAATGGAAGGGTCCATAATGAGCCCATAATAAGCAGGAATGGTCAGACACTCATATTGTGTTGGAAGCATCTACTACTTGGCACCATAAGTGGTCCACATAAATTGTGGACTACATTGCAACTAGACCATAAGTCAACTCATCAAAGGCAATCAAGTCCAAGCGCTCCTAGTAAGGGCTTGGGTCTATGTGCGCGTTTCAGGTTGTTCAGACCAGGTGTGTCTACATGTCACAACCATGACAAGTTAATGGCACAAACAAAAGCATCATATACAGCCTTCTCTTGACATGAGCCATATAATATTTATTAGCATACCATTATACATTATACTATATATTATCATGTAAAAAAGTAATTATTACACGTTACCAAAAATGTAATACTGCCATAAACTGAAACAAACTCCTAAGCAGAATTATTCTGAATATGTTCACTTTATCCATCCAGAATGACTTTAAATAGCGGCTATAAATAGTGAAGTTCATGTGTCATTTGCCGCATGGTATCACCTGTAGAGGGAGTATATCTTGGTCCATTGACAGCTAACTGATCTAAGCTCTGCGGCATTCACGCCGCGGTCCAGAATGTTTCTCTTCCATCGCCTTCATTACTGGCTCCTGTAATCATTATTTACTCCTTCAGCCTTTTTCAAGTACACTGAGATCTCTTTCAAGTATGTTCTTTTTCAGCAGAGAATTATCTCACTATGTTGGACACTGGCCTGTTTTTTCTGCTCTAATTCTAGCACTTTTTACATTTAAGTTTAAAAACTTGGAACTGAACTGAACTTGGAAAACGGCTTCCCCTCGTCCATATCCACCATTTGAAACATGAGTTTTGCCAAGTTAGCTTCTTCAAGACTTGTAGGGTCTTATTTTGGACATCTGATAAATTAGATGATGATTAATCAAGTGTAATACTATATCAGGGTTGTATATTAAACACTAAAACCAACTTGAATTAGTACAAACATATTTGGCATATTTGGCAGGAAGTCATCCCTCCACCAAGCCAGATTTCTCTCAGAAAAGCTTTGAAAAGCCTTTGATCCCTGGCCAAGTTATCAAGGTAAGGTTGCAGTGTGAGTGCTGTACAATCAGACACTAGCAGGAGTTGAAGATGATTGCTGTGAAACCTGCACAAACAAGGCTTAGAACAGAAAGAGTGAAAATCTAATTGTTCCCAAGACAACACTCTAGAAAATGGAACCATTGTGTGTCCAACACAGGAATGAAAACACTTTCTCAGGTGAAAACAGAATGTCTGCTGGAAATGATGGACTGTACAGACCATCCCAACAGACATAGTATAAGCTCAGTTTGGTCATATGTGCAGCATTGTCCATAACACCTGTTGTCTTTGTTGATTCAGGCAGATGGGATGATAGAAAACCACCACAATGAAACATATTCCCAGCGGATACTTCACAAAGGCCAGAGCATAAGAGGCATGTCAAAACATGTCAAAACTGCATAATAGACTTCAGCCATGACAGCTGGAGCCAAATGCAGGAATTTTTCAGCAGAAACAAAATGAGCTTTATTGTTTTTATCCATCACATATAATCACATGTAAACCTATAGTATATAGAACAAATCTGTAGTAACATGGAACACTAGAGTGCTTACAGCTTCAGGTTGGCATGATGTCATTACACAGGCCTCAGTGTTTTTGGTACCAAAGACAGTTGATTAGCTGATGAAGAGACAATATATACAATTTATATATAGTAGTGTTTTACCATGTAAAATAAGAACACTGCTGACTACTGACCCGTTCATTTATGTTATTCTCTAATTAAGTTAAGACACTTATGTATAGCTCAAAATCATCCAGAGCACACTGACACCACAATTCATATGATTTACTGTATTTATTCTTACTTCTGATCAGATTTATTCTTACTTCTGATCGGGTCAAGTTACTTAATTTCAGTGTAAGTGGGCTTGGGTTTGCTTAATAAAATGCTGCAGGAAAAAGGAAATACAAGCAAGCTTGCTGACAAAACTACAGTGGTTTAATTTGAGAATGAGATCACCAAATCTGTCTGGATCTGTCCAAGCCAAGCAAACTCTGCAGCAGAAACAGACTGTACTGTTTGGTTGTATAGCTCAAACGTGTGGTTACCTGCTGAATTGCTTTAAATTGGAGACGTGTATAATGTCCTAGTCTGTTTTTATTTGTATTGGATCATTTCAGTTGACTGTAACAATGAACCACTGTTTAGGGCATTTATTTATGAATTGATCCAAGTTCTTCAGTTAGTTTTGGATAGCACTAAATCCAGAGGAACAGAACTCTGAATGAAAACTACATCTCATTATAATAGTATGCTCCAAAAGTTTCTTCACTCGCTTTATGCAAGTTAAAGGTAAATCTAATCTTTATTTCACACACACACACATATATATATATATATATATATATGTATGTATGTATGTATGTATGTATGTATATATACATTAAAGTGAGCAGCAAAGAAATCTAGCAATTTTTTGGTGCAAACAATAACTACTTCCAACAGAAAAGAATCAGACACGAAGTAGGAACATCCCTAAATAAAGCACAAATCCATGATACGGCGCACACACACTCACACACATACATACAAATGGGACACTTTAGAGGAACCAATTAACCTGCTATGTATGTCTTTGGAGTGTGGGAGGAAACCGGAGTACCCAAAGTAAACCCACATGGACACGGAGGATTTGCAGACTCCACACAGAAAGGACCCAGACCACCCTATCTGGGAATTGAAAGCAGGACCTTCTCGTTGTAAGGCAAATGTGCTACCCAAAACAACTCAAGCTGAAATGATACATACAACATTAGTCCTCCACAACCCTGGCAAGTAAATGTGAATTAAAATGTGAAATAATGCACAGTTTTAGCAGGCCTGCATTTAGTGCTTTGTGCAGCATCTCCTATTTGGATTGGAGAAAACAGAACAAAGAGAGAGAATCTCTCCACATCCTCCAGGGTCCTACATCCTCTCCTTTAGACTCACAAAACCTTAATTCAGTGGTCAGTAAAACATTTTGTGTGGATATGGATGTATGTTTTGGAACATATTCTGGCTGGAAGAATAAACCACAAAACAGTTGTAATTATTTGGAAGCAAAGAGTCTGGTAACTTCATGGAGTCCATGATGGCATGTATCCTAACAAGCTTCCTGGGGCCTTTGGTGGAAAACAGTCCCACAAGACCACAGGTCTTTTACCAAAACATAACAGCAGGAATAAGATTATTTGCTGTATATCCATACTCCCTGTAACACCAAACCCATCTCGGGGGTTTCTTACCATAGAACATGGTAGCAGTTAAAGTTCCAGTAGTGTCTAGCAAACTGCAGGCACTTAGGTTTACGGTTAAAAAAATACTTTTTACTGGCACATCTTCCAACTACTCGTTGGCATGGATGTGTCATCTAATTGCAGATTTGGAGACTTGGTGATCCCTATTTATACTACAGTAATATACAGAGCCATGAAAGACCACTCAAGAGTCCCCAAAATATGTGGGAGAACTTTAAAAGAACACTAGGAATAGACACATGCTCGTAGCCCTATTTTGTTATTTGTGACATGTGGGAGATTAAGCTACTTAACCACAAATACCCAGAAGATAATGCCTAGGAACAAGCTGTTATTGAAGATTAGGTTTTAATATTAGTGATACATAAGTATTTCCTCTGGGTATAAATGTATTCTATCTCATGCCTTCTATCTGGAAAAAATGTTAGCAGACATCTTATTTGGTTTCAGTAAAAAACGCATGTACAATACAACAGATTTAAAACATACCCATTGTTTGTTACAATAATAAGTTGTTTTCTGCCTGTTTTTCACCATAATTGTAGTATTGGTAAACATAGCTAGAGTGACTAATGAAGGTTTTTGACAGTCAACTTCAGTTCATTTAATGCATACAATCACATCGTTAGTTTTGTCTAGCTTTAATCAAAAGTCAATGGTTATGGTTTTGAAGTAATTGCACCGACCAATCTGCACTGTGTATTCCATGAATTCATGTAGTAACATTGCTAAGCTTTCACTTTTAATAAGTGTCTTCTATTAGCAGATGGCTAAAGAGCCATGCAGCTGAAGGACTAACGACTCAGAGCAACAGGTGAGAAAATGTCTGGACAACATTGCAGCTATGTGTGTGAGCTTGCTTGTGTGTAAGAGACACAGGGAGCACCAGGATTCCAGTCCTTAGACCCCTATTTGGGTGCAACTGTAATGCTGGGCTATGCTATATTTAGCTGAATGTCAGGGGGAAACATTTGTGTATGCACAATGTAATTGATCCGATGAACACTGAAGTCAAGTCAAAATAAAGTTCAGACAACATAGTGATTATGTTTTAAAGAAACTTTTTCAATTTTTTTTAAAAATACAGAAACGAGAATAGGTTGGAAAACTACAACACCATTTGACAGTCAGACAGTCAGAAATTGATTGTTAATGTAATGCTAATAGTGGTCAGGGAGGGTCTGCAGCCTAAGCCAAAATTAAGTGAACATAGTTAGAGGAACAACCTGTTCCTCTAAGTCCATCAGTTCTGTCCAAGCAACACCCGGCTTTCAGGTTGCATGCACCAACAGAGATGAACTCAGAACCTTAGGGACAATATCTTCCCTCTCCCATTTCACCTGGCATGTTTGTTTTTAGTAGTGGGTCACTATATTGCAAGCCAATATCTGAATGCATACTTTTATATATGGTATGGCAAAATGGTAACAAATACCTGTTCCAGACTTGCTTAATATGGCATACCATCATAGGGAAATTAAAATGCCGAGATCACAGCCAGTTGCCCATCTATAGTAAAATGAACTGTTTGATTTCTGTAAAAGATTTATATGCCACAGAAGTTCACTCTTCCTGTTGAGAGTTGTGGTGCCACAAAACGTTATCCATCATATCTATAAAATACACAGTATACACAACTAGCTGATATTGTGTACTGCCCTACAAGAACAAGAACACACAGACACTGATTTTTAAACAACCAAATGACAATGTCAGAGAGAGACTTTTTTAATTAAATGGTAATTCATTTAAATACCTAAGTGCCTGTTACTTTATTTTAATAAGAAGAGTTGACTCTAGCTTACATTTGACCTCCAGGTTTCCATTCCTGTAACACTGCTGCTCACATCTCTGAGTGAGTGCCTACAGGAAAGTGTGAAGTAGACCAGAGCTACCTGAGACCAAATCTCTCAAACTTACCCTGGTGATGGTCAGAGGTTGGTTGAAGTCTTTGCCACCACTCAGGCGAAATCCCCAAGGGGCTGGCCCTTCCAGCACCACGTTCTGCGGCATGTCTGTTCTTCGTTTGCTCTTGCTCTTCTTTTGCTCTTTACTTTCAGGCTTTTATCCGAGTGTGGGGCAACTACAGGAATGCGGGAATCAGCTGTTCCTCCTTCTCTTGACCTGCTTACTCACAAACCCAGTGCTGATTGACAGCCCATGCCTGTGCCTGAATCCCTTATAAAAGTGTGCATGTGTATCAGGGTGATGTGGGTGCCAGAATGCCCCTCCTCTTTAGTGAGATCATGCAGCAAACTGAGGGTCTGAGGTAGCAGACTACAGCATTGTATGTGACTCTCTCACTTAAAGGATTGTATGTTACTTTCTCTCTCTCTCCCTCTCTCTCTCTCTCTCACACACACACACACACACACACACACAAACACACACACACAAAGATTAGATTTGTCTTTGCTCTATGGTGGTGTTTTCATTCATTCAGTAATTTTTATACCAGCTCATTCCAGTCCAGGGTTGCAGGAAGCCAAGGCCTAACTGGTAGCACGGGGTAAAAGATAGAAATCAACTCTACCAACCAGCCAAACCAAGTGTCATCACAAGGCGCATACTTCCTTAAACTATACTTTAGAGAGACCT
Organism: Parotocinclus maculicauda; assembly: GCA_034780255.1. NCBI lineage: Eukaryota > Metazoa > Chordata > Actinopteri > Siluriformes > Loricariidae > Parotocinclus > Parotocinclus maculicauda. The sequence goes on along the minus strand of JAUZSU010161687.1, from coordinate 2,879 downwards.
ACCTAACACATGTCTATATTGAATTTAAAAGAGTGGGAGAAATCTGGAGTAGCTGGACAAAGCACACACGGACATGGGGAGAACATGCAAACTCCCCACAGGCGATAATGCTAACCTCCATGTCCTCATGTTAATATTACTTTTAAGTAAGATACATGTGTACCTAACAGTGATGTAAAACAGTGTTTGGGGCATTACTGATTTTCCAGAAGAAAGTTGCAACTTTTGTAAACATTTTTATAGCAGCTTTTCATGGTGAATTGCAAAACGTCAAACGTCTTTCTATGCTTGTGGCATTATTCCCCATCACACACATGCATGTGCGTACACAAAATGAATCATTAATTATATCAATCATTTATGTTAGTACGCTTTCATAAACTGTTTGATGCTCTGCCACTCTAGCTATATAGCATATATTTTCCTGTCTGCTTCTGGCCAGACATTGCTATTTATCTTACAGAATTTTTTCTCAACATATTAAAGATACACTATGAGTCAGAGCTTGGACTATAGTAAGGGCCAAGTAATCTTATCTCAAATCACCATCAGCATCAGGCAAAACAAACTACAAAGGTGCAGTGCAGAGTAGAGGTACAAGTTGCATTCCATCTGTGATTGTGAAATGGCTTTTAACTGAATTCCTCGTTTTCTGTCTACATACACAGAATTGGTGAGAGATCGCCCACCTGTGGAATGAATGCTCCAATATTAAAAACAGCATTCCATAAGATAACTGTAAGCAGGTATCACATGGCACTTGAGATCAGTGCTGACATTTTTATCTACTGGTTATGCATTCCTGCTTGGGAAACTTATGCATGGGGGACTACCACAGTACTGACACAACCTAACCTCTTGTTTATCTCAGTTTAAGATGGGTCTAAAATTCTATATTTTTATTTAAAAGCTTGAAAAAACTAATGGTTACATGTAGATATCTTAAGTTTAATGTCCTCCGTATCAACCATTTTAGCCAGCAGCCCTCTAAATGTTTATTTCTTTATTAAATGTGTCATGCATTATACATATTTCAGCTTTAAAGATATAAGTATTTTTTTAATAAAGCAATATTTTTGGGCAATTAGAACCACAAATCAGAAAAAGTTGGGACAACGTGGACTTTTCTTTTCTTTTCTTTTACTTCATTAGGTTTATGCAGTATGAATATATTTAATCTTTTGTTTTGTCAACATAATTAATTTGTTCATAAACATCCCTGTACCATCCTTTTCCGCAGACATGCCTATGTAATGTTTTCTGCATGTAGTTTTGTCTTGTGTTATTGAAAACTTTAGGAACAAAGATCTCAATGTACTTTTCTGCATTGATGCTACCATCATAAAAGTATACATTTCCTTTACCAAGGTCATTAATGCAGCCCCACACCATGACAGACTCCAAAAGCTTACTTATGCCAAAGTAATCTCAAACCCATGGTTGTGTCGGCTAATAATTAATGATCTTTGATGCAGTGCTGACTTGAGGGACTGAAGATCCTGGGTGTTCAATTTAGGCTTGCGCCTGTGCCCTTCATTCACTAAAATTCCTGCAGATTTTGGCAATTGTATAATGATATTATGCACTGGAGAGGGAGAACTATATAAATCCCTTCCAATAATTCTTTAGGAACATTTCAATAATATTCTCATGGATGCTGGCAAACTGGAGATCTTTTGCCCATCTTTACTTCTCAGATATTCAGTCTTTACTGGATGCTGCTTTTGTACAGAATCATGATGACAATCACCTGTTGTGATCAGTAGTTTTATATCACAACATTATTTTATTTTTGTTATTGTTTTTACCTTATAACAAGCTCTAAATTGCCCCTTTTCCAACTTTTCTGGAATGTGTTGCAGGCCTAAAAGATGAAAAAAGCTAAGTGTTTTCAGATAAAACATGAAATACCATGCATACTATTTGTAAGGAAAGAAAATGAACAGTGAATGAATGAGTTTTTTTCCATACTGTTGCTATTGGCAGTTAACATCTATGTATTTTGAAGAGTGGTCTTTAATTAGGAGATTCTGGGTCTAAAAAGAGCACTCGCCTGCTTTAGGTACAAGAATTCGACATTTAGAATTTCATTCACTAGCTTTACCAGAGTTCATAGCTCATTTATTTAGTAATTACAATAGGAATTGGAGGATCTGCTTCATAAGAAAATGCTTACGAATTTCAAAAGGCTGCAAGCGTTTGACTCTCATTAGGACATCTTATACATCCGATTCTTTTTTGGCAAGACAAAATCCAGGCTTCACTTTAATGATTCTCTGTTTATAGGGTTGCTATGGAGCTGAGTGGACAACTATATGATGGAGAGAGCTAATTATAGACAGTGGTTACAGAAGCAACCGGCACAAGCAACCAATAGTAATACATGCTCTATCTCTGACAAAAATATAAAAATATAAGTTAGCATGCAGATAAAATTATTATATTATAATTATATTATGTATACACTTCCCTGACATAAACCTACAAACCCATGTATAAAAGTACCGATATGTCAAGTTTTCTTCATTTTCATTATTACTAATAACAGTTTACACATAGGTCATATCAATTGTACAATGCCGTACAGGGCGTACAATGCAGTAGGACCAAATCCTAAAGTACCGAGACAAATCCTATTAAATACGTGTAATGTTATTCGCTTATTTAGACCAAAATTCCGCTTAATCGGAATAAAGAACGTGTACATGTAATATCCGGGAAGAAACTCTTTGTCTCTGTTACGAACAGCGGTGGTGTTTTTGATTTAGGACCCAGTATGCGGGATAGATGTTATCCCCACGTCGTATAATAAGAATAGGGAAATAATGAGAACTAACCGAAAGGGGGTAAAAGCGGAGCTACGAGACTCCTAACAAAAA
>JAUZSU010161676.1:0-13780 GCA_034780255.1 Parotocinclus maculicauda | reverse complement strand
TTAACCTAATTTTGCTATAATTTAATATACTTTTAGTATTTATTTAATTAACATCTAGGCCACCCATGGAGGATGGGCCCCCTGTTGAGTCTTGGTCCTCCCAAAGTTTCTTCCTTCCATTTTAGGGAGTTTTTCCTTTCCACTGTCGTCCTAGGCTTGCTCAACTTGGGATTGGCCTTTTAAGACAGTGTAATATTGTGAAGCTGCTTTGAAACTTTGTCACTGCGGCGGATAGACAACCGTAGGGTTCAGGCCTCCTCACCCGGGGCACTGCACCTCTAAAGATGCTCGCTGGTGCCACCCATGTCGAGACCATCTCCTTCCTCCCCATGCCCGGACTCGCCCACCCTATCATCTTGGGGCTTCCGTGATTACGTTGGCATGATCCTATCATCTCCTGGGCAGCTAAGGAGCTGGTCAGTTGGTCTCCTTTTTGCTTTAACAACTACATCCTACCTGTTGAATCAGACGCCATTTCAGCCCCCAATGTACCCCGGCAATACATGGACCTCGCTCAGGTCTTTGGAGAGGGCATCCCCACAGGCCGTCCGCCTCATCGTCCATACGACTGCACCATAGAGCTACTGTAGGATGCCCCGTTACCCAGGGCCCGACTCTATCCGATCCGATCAGAGGTGGTACACACGGACCGAGGACCTCAGTTCTCTTCCGCAGTCTGGGCCGCCTTTCTGGAGAAGCTGGCCTCGCGATATCACCCCCAGTCCAATGGCTAGTGTGAGAGGGTGAACCAGGAGTTAGCTAAGTTCCTAAGGATTTGCTGTCATGAAAACCCGGCCGACTGGGCCTGCTTATTCCCCTGGGATATTGCCCAGAATTCCCTCCGCCACTCCTCCACTGACCTCACACCCTATCAGTGCATCCTCAGCTTTCAGCCCCCATTTGCCCTGTGGGTTCCCTCGGATGTCCCAGCTGTGGACGACTAGTTCAGGTCCACCAGCACGTTTCCCGAGCTATCTGCAGGTACCAGGTGCAGGCAGATAGACGGAGGAAGAAGGTGCATGCCTTCCACCCGGGCGATCGGGTCTGGCTCTCAACCCGCAACCTGCGCCCTCAGGGGAGTACTAAGTTGTTGCCTAAATACATAGGGCCATTTAAAATTATCAAACGCCTTAACCTGGTCACTTATCATTTATCCCTGCCTTCTCACATGCACACTCACCCTGTCTTCCATGTTTCCCTTCTCAGGTCCTGGGTTCCTGGTCCCCTGGCAGACTCGCCTCCTGTGAAACCACCACCCCTATTGGTTTACGGTGCCTCTGCCTACACAGTTCGCCGCCTGCTGACTCACGGAGGCGCAGTGCGCAACTCCAATACCTGGTGGACTGGGAGGGATACAGCCCGGAGGAGTGCTGCTGGGTGGCTGCTTGGGATATCCTAGACCCCTTGTTGACCCGCAAATTCCTCACCAGCCATCTTAACCGCCCATCTCATCGCCGCCGTGGTCGCCCTCGCAAGTTTGCCTCTGCAAGCCGATCCGTTGTACCGCGGCCCTCCTTCGACCAGCACAGGACAATTTTTTTGTGGCACTATCACACATGCAGCCTGCTCAGGGAACCACACCCAGCTCACCACACGCTCATTGTCACTGTCTTTCTAATTACTCGCACCTGGTTCCAATCTTTGCACTCCTTTATATTTACTCCCCTCACCACTCTTCCCTGCTAAGTCTCGTGGCTTTTTCCTTGTTATTGAGCGTTCTCTCTACATTTTGTATATCACAGACTTACTGTGCTCCGACCATTCCTTCCTTATTTCAACTCTGATTTCGCCTCGTCCTTTGGATTATGCCTTCCTTTCTGTTTGCTGTCACTGTGTATGATCGTGGACTGTCTTTGTATGCCGATTCTGCCTGCAGGTTTCCAAATTTGTTTTGGTCTCTGTACGCTGCGTCTGGGTCCGCCATTTCTATGCTTGCGTTACAAACCCCCTCCATCATTTACTTATTAGGAAAGATTATGTGCCTCCAATAACCTACTGCTGAGGATTTATTATCTTAAATATATTTAGTTATTTTTATCATTTACTTAAATTTACTATTACTACAACGTATCTATTTCAACTAAAATCTAGGCCACCCAAGGAGGATGGGCCCCTTTTTGAGTTCTAATTCTCCCAAGGTTTCTTCCTTCTATATTCAGGGATTTTTCCTGGCCACTGTCGTCATAGGCTTGTTCAATTTGTGATTGACTTTTTTTTTTTTTTTTTTTTTTAACATGTTTTATTGAGGAGCTCATACAACATACAAGTGAATGCAGAAAGTGATTGACTTTTTAAGATATTATAATATTGTATAATATTTTACTGCTATTAGGATTCTTGCTGATTATCCTTAGCATTTTGTGTTGGAAATTAAAATGGTTTTCCACAGCTTCAGCCACCACCGGGTGTATCATTCCCTGCGAGCTGAACTGAGTTCAAGCACAAGGTAGGGTATTGGTAGCACTTCGGCACAAGATATTTAGGGAAAGACAGTACGCATTTGTTAGATTCCTCCTCGCCGGCTCTTCGTTTTCTGCTCTGCCTTTCTTTTACATCACTCTCACATGGCTTTGTTTTGTTTCCTCGGCAGCGCATGCGGTGTGTTGTGTTTCTCCCACAGATCCATTGGCTCCCGGTTCGGCGCTGTCACGCCCCTCTCAGCTGCAGCAAGTTGGAGCCTGATTTCCACCGCAAACCAAGAACCAAGAGAGACCGCGAGATTATTTCGCCGATCTACCCGGTACCTGGCTCAGTTTTAGGCTTTGCTGTCCGTTAGCCTAGCATAGCGCTAAAAGTGGTGTTCGCGACACTATCCGCGCTACTGTCACCGCTCTATCTGTTCGTTCACGTTCGTCTCCGTTGGTAACCTGTTTTGTCCTTTTGTTCCAGAGACAGACCACCCCTGGGGCAGCTGGATCCGTATTATGGATTTCCTCCGTTGGCTCCGGACCACACCAGGATCCACAGGCACAACACGCCGGCGCCGCCACACCTGTTTTCTGTCAGCGCACCTGTTCTCCGTCAGCGCACACGTTCTCCGTCAGCGCACACGTTCTCCGCCAGCGCACCCGCATCTAGGATCTCCCAGACCTGATCCGCTCCGCTCCGGCTCTGGTTGCCAGTTACCTGGATTCCGCGGATGCTACTCCATCTCGTCATGCAGACACTGACTCGTCCACTCCATGTAACGATACCGTGCCTGGCGTTACTGTGACTCACTCGCCTCCTCTGAAAACATTTGTATACATTCACACATTAAACACTGTTTTGGCTTCTACGTTGAGTGATTTCTCGTCTGTGGTTCTGCATAGGGTTCCCACTTATAACTATCGGTGGTCTGGTTCTTCCAGCCGTCGTAACAGCATTTGCATAGACACACAGCTCAGGCAGAGAGCTAAGGAATGAGGGTCCACTTGCATCTCACCCTTCACCCGTCTAATGAGCCATAGTGGATCCATTTACCCTTGCTGCAGCCTCCTACACTTCCTCCTACACTTGTCAAGGTGTCCAAAGGTAAACTCGAAGGTGGGCCTGCCATCTGAACATCAACAGATATGGGGAGAATCCATATTATGTGTGCAGTTGTAAGCATTTACCAGAGCTGTGACTACACTAGTGCTTTTGGCTTGACTGCAGGGTACCCCGCATGGAAATGTCATTCAGGTATGGGGTGTTTTTAGGGATGTTAGGTGTTGTACTTTTTCACCCTGAGTAACTGAAAATGCTGCTTCATTAACTTGCTCTTTAAGTTTTGACCCTGCTCAAAATGAATCTGTGCAGACAAATAATTATCCACCAATCCTGGTGATCTGATGCAATGGCGAAAGTATGTGCCATATTTTGGATGACACAATGACCACAGTTCTTGATGTAAGTGGTAACACCAGCAATTCTTTTAGGCCAAAAAAATGGCCTTATGCTAATGCTATGATTCACTTAATGTCCAAATGGCCTGATACATACTGAAGGAATTGCAAAACTCTCTCTTGATATTGTTCTAAAAAAATAAGTCTTCCCATTTATAAGTATGAGTATCTTCTCTGGGCCACAAGGCAAAGTTAGGGTCTACTTCTGATCCATTAAAGTTCCATACTACTTGTTTAATGGCTTGCCGAACTTTGCCAATCACTGGGTTGTTTTTCTGAGTGACTCTCAGCTCTTTGGGGCTCACTGGCTCAGGAAGGCTAGTGGTCAACCTTGTGGGGTATGCATAAGCTTCAGGTATTGCATTCTGGTATGCACCTAAGGTTTCAATGCACCTGGCATCTCACGGGTAGTTGTTTGCAGACCACCTTTACACTCCATGGCGACAAGCATCCATTTTTGGATACATTTCAAGATAACAAATCCACATCCATGATTTCTCAGGTAGGTCTGTATTGAATCAATATAATTCATTTTGTCAGAAATTAGGGCATGCAAGATTAGAATCTCTCATAGTAACTAAGCTTTTTACTCGTGTAGGCTACAGGATGTAGATCCTCTGGAACCTGTTGATTCAACACTGCATCCAAACCTGGTATCTTTGTGGAGTATGTATGGCTTATTGCGATCTAAAACAGCTAAGAGGCAGGCACGAATAAGGCAAGTCTTGGTGTTTTGGGAAGCCACTGTGCAATTGACTGTCCATCACTCATTGAAATGTATGTATTTTTTACCGTGAGTTTTGTCTTTACCAGAGACTTTCCCTTTCTGAGTTGGGGATAACCCTTTGTTAGGTTAGTCAACAGACGTATGATAGTGGAGTAGCTGTCAATGAATCGACAACATTACCATCAAGATGCAAGAACGGCCTGTAGAAATTTCAAATGGGTCGGTTGTGGCAAAATGTGGCAGCTTTGATCTTGTAGTTCATAGTATTCTTCAAACACTCCATCCAAACACTATAAGACTGTCCAAATACACAAAGCACTGTACAACAACAAATTCATATTTATCTAGCGCCTTTTAAAAACCAAAAGAACTTAACAACCCTAATTAGAAAACAGTTTTGAGGAGAAATTTGAAAACAGGGAGAGAAGAACAGGAAAGGGAGCCACAAAGGAAGGAGCCACAAAGGAAAATGCCCTAAAACCCATGTTAGATCATTTTAATTGGGGAACATACAAATCAAATCAAATTAAATTTATTTGCATAGAGCTTTTTGTAATGGAGTATTGTCTCTAGGCTATATTACCTTAAAAAGCTAATCCCAAATTGAGCAAGTCTAGGGTGACAGTGAAAAGGAAAACCTCCCTGAATGTAGAAGAAAGAAACCTTGGGAAGCCCAAGACTCAAAAAGGGACCCATTCTACTTGGGTGGCCTAGATGTTAATTGAAATAGTTAAGTTGTATTAATAGTAAAATGAGGTTAATAATAAAGTTTAAATTAAATAACTAAATAGGTTTAACATAATGGGTCATCAGCTGGAGGCACATCCTTTCCTAATTAAATGAGGGAGAGAGTTATTACTCTCTGGTGCAGCCTGGGCATTATGGGACTGGTTTCTATAAATGAAAACCAGTAGAGTGATCCTGAGGTGGAGGAACATCTAAGTATGTGGTGCTGGACCTGGTACCGGAACCTCAGCGCTACTTGTTCTACTCAGCACTCAGGCTGCTGTATTCTGCACTAGTTGAAGTTTATTTAGAGTTCCACTAGAGCATCCAAGAAATAAAGCAATGCAGTAATCCAACCTTGAGGTTATAACTGCATTAACGAGTTTCTCAGCATCTTGGAAAAAAAGGATATTTGTAAGTTTAGCAATATTATGTAACTGAAATAAAGCAATTTGTGTGATGTTGCTAATGTGCACTGTATCAAAAATAAAATAAAACGTTTTTTTTACAGTTGGACTGGGTGTTACCAAACAGCCATCTCCATTTTGGAATAGAAGTAGCTAACCTGTCTTCACAGTCTTGGGTTCAAGAAATAAGACCTCAGTTTTATCTGAGTTAAGTAAAAGGACATTGAAAGACATCCAGTGTTCCAAACTGTATTTCTCAATTTTTCTGATTGTACGACCGTCATTTGGATCAGCTAATACAGTATGTACAGCTGAGTATCATCCGCATAGCAGTGAAAACTAATGCCATGTTAACAAATAATTGAGCCTAAAGGCAGCATGTACGGGGAGAATAACAATGGGCCAAGCAGAGACCCCTGAGGGACACCATAGATTAAAGCATTGATTATTTACATAACCAAACTGGTACCGGTCAGTCAAATAGGAGAAGACCAAAGTTAGAAGAGCATAACAAACGAGGAGGACAGTAAGATTACAACAGTTGAAACAGGTATGCAAGGGCCAGACCATGAAGAGCCTTAAAGGTCTTTTAACTAGCCAATGAAGCTCATGTCAAATTGGGTTGATATGAGTGTGTTTACTAGCAGCAGAATTCTGAAGTTGCTGTAGAGGATAGAGTGAAATAGCAGTAAGACCATACAGAAAAGAATTTCAGTAACTGAGCTTGGAATACATAAGAGCATGAATCAGTATCTGTATCCATCCCAGATAGGAGGGAACATATATGAACAACGTTAAGTCGTTGAAGTAGGCGAGGAAGGAAAGTGAGGCACAGATAAAAAAATATGAATGAGAATGAATGAAGGAAAGACAGTCTTAAAGCAAAATAATATGTTTTCTGTTTTAACCACATTTGACTGTAAAAGGTAAAACTGAGATAGTAATTGAGTTCAGAGACAAATGACGTCAAGCATGCTGGAGGAAAAGAGACAGTGGAAGACACATTCGGAGGACTAAGACTCAAAAATGCACCCATTCTCCTTGGGTGGCCTAGGCTGTGAAAGACGGGTTGGGTTTAAAATAAAGGTACAACTTAATGTCATCTGAATAACAATATAATTTAATAATATGTCTTCAGAGTATGTCACCATTACGTAAACAGTGAACAGCAAAGGTCCAAGAACAGATCCCTGAGAGATACCATGACACACTGGTGCAGGCTCAGGCTGGTGCAAACTGTCATCAAACTGACACTGATCAGAGAGGTATGATTTAAACCATGACAGCACAGTAACAGAAAGACCAATACAGGCTAGATGCTGTATCAAGTTATCATGGTTAACGGTTTCAAAGGCCACCGTGAGGTCAAGGAGAAGGAGCAGGGAGATAAGTCCTTCATCAGACGCAACAGGTCAATTAGAATTAATAACAGGATTTCAGTACTATGCAAAGTATATGTTTTATATATATATATATATATATATGATTTTTTCTTAACGAAAACCAGACTTTAATGGTTAAAAAAGGCTGTGTATACTGCAGATAGTTCTGTAATTGAGAAACAACCACATGCTTTAGGACTTTTGATAAAAATGGTAGCTAGAATATAGGACCACAATATTAAAGAAGTGTGGCATCAGGAGAAGGTTTTTGAAGTACCAGCAGTAATAGCAGCAGTTTTCAGCACCATAGGAACGCTACCAGATGAAAGTGATTTTATAGCAGATATGGGCAAAGACAACAGTATCACAGGTCTTAAGAAGTGCCATAGGAGCAGTTTCGAGATTCATGGAAGTGGATTTAGATTTCAATGTTAACTCCTCAATCTCATTGGTATTAACAGGAGAAACCCATGAAAGTACAGCAAAAACATCAGAGAACTGATGAAAGGAAGAGTGTTGAACATTATTCCTAAGATATTCATAAATATCACTGACCTTATTGTGAAAAGCAGTTATTGACAGAAATATCAGAACTTACATGAGGTGGATGACTTAGCTTATTGACAGTAGAAAATAGAGTTTTGAAGTCAGAGCCAGTTTTATGGATGAGATTAGAATAATGGGCAGAGTGAGCCAGATATAATGCCTATTCATATTTAACCATGTGATCAAAATATTCAGCACCATGTTTGAGAGATCTAATTTCAAGAAAAAGTCATGTAACAGACAGAACTCCAGAAGAAGGGGAGTTTTCCCACTAACTTTTGAGTAAAAAAAAGTGAGAAAAAATGTAATAATAGCATGGTCAGAAATACCCGTAAACATATCAGAAGTCCGCACACAACTGCAGGCACACAAAAACAAATAAATGTTTACAGAGAGAGTAATTACTTAATGAGAAAGTGTAAACTAACAGCTGCACAGTACCTGTTCTACACTGTGATTACATATGAAAGTGTGTAGGGCGCTCGGATTTTGTAACAAATGTTTGAGAATGGTCAGACTAAGAAGAGCAGTTGTTATCTGACACTCCATCTGTATAGCAGGCCAAACATTCAGAAAGTCCCTGACTACCTATCTACCTTGACAATATCTTGCTGGTGTAGAGCAAGTCGGTTTCTGAGGGGCAGCCAACTTCTTTTGCTGTTTTAAACACATTTAAAAAGTAAATCAAATGTTTGCATACACACCTAGACAAAGAAAAAACATAATAGTAGTCATATGTTCTAATATAAATTTTGATATTCTGTTATTAATGTAATCTAACAATGGAAACATTATAAGCGACAGCCTGCTTTTTAGTGAAGCGGTATATATCATTTTATGGTATGGTGTATGGTATGCAGATAGGGGTAATGTGTCATTACCAAATTCTATGATGTAAGTTTATAGGATCGCAGGTGTTCAGTGTACTGTGATTTATTTCTTGGCAAAGGAAAGCAATTTAATTGTTAACAGCGAGAATCTGTTAGATTTTGCAAAACAGAGGCAGCTCTCCATTATGTCCCACAGACACAAACATTCCAATATCATAATCAGTTCCATCAATGTTGACCCTTGATGTACCATAAATTATGTTGCTATCTGTTTTTGTGCAATTTATGCCTTTGTGGAAGCATGAAAACCATCACAGCCGAAACCTTAGACGTCTGCTGGTGTGGTGATGTGCTAATAGGTCAATCATATAGTATGACAAACATAAACTGATGTCTGCATGCTAATGTTTTTAGCACATTATTAAAGTTTTGGGCATCATGAACTACACGCTTGAAAAAATAATGTTTGCCCTCGATTCTAATTGTCCACATGTGGACAAGAGGCCCAAACCAGTGTATGAGATCGGGGTAATGTTCATGTAGTGATATTTGGTACCTATTTTTTTCTTTCAGCATTTACCTATGGTCTTTAGTCTTTTTTCTGTAAATACTGGATAGCTTCCTCTGTACATTTTGAGGACAACACCAATTCAACTACATCTTTTAAATCCACAAAAACTGTCCATACCCGATCTTCCTCAGGAATACTAGCACTAAAAATCAAAGAGAATAGTCTAAGCTATGTAGAATTTTCATGAAGATTCCCAAAAACCTGTGTTCTTTCTAGCAAATGTATTTGGGACAGACTGGGGCATGTCAACCTTGTCTGTGTGTTGGTATGAAAATTACACAGTTTTTCAGTAGAATTAAGTCTACTAAAGCTTTGCAAAATCTGCAAAAATATTTGGCTTTGAAATACCTAAAAAGCCTGATAATAAATGGTCTGCAACATTGTCAGAACTACTCACATGACAGTGCCCGTAACTACCTTGCTTGATGGACTCAATGAACCACCATGAATCACCATGTTTTTTTTTTATAGCCAAATCTCCAAACGCCAGCAGTTTTAGCTTTTAGATAAATTAAATTCAAGTTTGACCTATATTTACTAGGAAGATCAGCAAATACCCAGTACACTGCACTCAGCTTAAGAATTTTTTTGGCATTCCAAGTGGATTGGCTATTTCAAGACCAAGTCAAGTCAAACATATTTATATAGTGTTTTTTTTTACAATGGTGCATTGTCTCAAAGCAGATTTACAATATTATATTATCTTAAAAGGTCAATCACAAATTGAGCAAGCCTAGGGCAACAGTGGATAGGAGAAACTCCTAGAATATAGAAGGAAGAAACCAAGACTCAAAAAGGGACCCATCCTTCTTGGGTGGCCTAGATTTTAATTGAAATAGTTATGTTGTAGTAATAATAAAATTAAGTAAATAATAAAATTTTTAATTACATAACAAAATAGATTTAAGATAATCAGTCCTCAGCAGTAAGTTATTGAAGGCATGCCGTCTCCTGATAACTAAATGAGTTATTGCACTCTGGTGTTGCCCATTCATGGGGGAGACTGGTCTTTGTTAATGAAGACCAGTAGAGTGATGCTGAGGTGGAGGAACATCTAAATGTGTGGTGCTGGAACTGGCACCGGAACATCAGCTTGGAGGAAAAAGAGAAAATGTAGTTACCTTTTGGTTAGGAGCATATAGTCTATTAATAATCACTGATGCCAGGAGCAGCATTAACTATAGCAGCATAGCTTTCTGATAATTGGCTGGGACAAGGAAAATATATGAGTTAAATGTTCAACAATAACCTGAGTTTCTATGTTTCATACATGAAGAATATTTTGGGTAACAGTAAATTGTATTCATGATTAACAGTGTAATGCTTCTGACTTTGTAAAATGAAGCCTCTTGCCCTTGTGACAAGCCATAACATAAAATTACCAAATAAAGGCTAAAAGCCATTTATATAAAAAAAGAAGTTAGCGGGAATCACACCACATTTATATTTTGAGCAGTAACATTACATAATCTCCGGGGCAGAAACATCCAAACAGAAATCATAAGTGTGGCGTGGAAAAGTCAATTATAAACTTATTGCTAGTGGGAAAAACCCATAGATCTTAAAAATTTATTAGTCTCATGGGATATTTAATAAATCTTCCATTTGCTGTTTTATTGACAGCTTTGATTCAGTTTGATTTTTAGCACAATCTATCAGCCTTTTCAAACCCCACGACAGAATCTTTAAAAAATAATGATGCCATGTTATGGTATAACTGGGCTCTCAAATTCTCAGAGTCACAGATACTCTCAAAGTAACAGATACTCTCTGTAGTCTCCCTTCCTTACTATCATTCTCTCATGACACCAGATTATCATCAAAATCCGAATTACCTCCATGGACTCTTCTTTTGTGTGCGTTAAAGGATGAATATACTGTCATGCGGTAGTTACAATTTTTGCCTACTACCATATCATGCTTCCTTAAGTGACTTCTCAAATGTCCAAACAGTGTTACCTCAGAAAAGGGGTGCTTAAAGTTACACATGTGGCATGAAAAAAACATGCATGTGCAATTATTTTACTGTCTGATATGCTTGCATCATGGTGAGATCGTGAAAAACGTGAAAAGCTTTCGTTGCATTAAATGACTGAAACTACAAATACAACTGTCATAGAGAGAAGGCAGAGGGCTAATTCTGGAATAATGACTGTGCTGTGATAGTGACTAAAGATAAATAACACAATTTGCACTTCTACTTCAACTCCATTTAATCAGTATGGTGCCTTTTTAGACCTTTCTAAAAGAGCTTTTTAGAGTAAGCAGGCACTGAACTTCACATTAGACATGCACTTAAAATTTAAGTCACTGTTCCTGCACATGCTAATAATGGCTGGATTATTTTTGGCATTCAACTATGAGTACGCCTAGCCTAGTATTTTGGCATGCATCATATCTAGTATTATATGCAGAGTGAATACATTCCACTCCACTTGACTTCCACTTGAGCCTGCAATAGAGAAAATCACAAAACATAAATATAGTCTTATTTATTGCACATTTAACACAAACAATAGCAGTCGTTCAAGATAATTTATTATCAAGTACCTACATTATGGATGCTACAAATCTAAGAGTATGCCTTAAGTTTATCTCTTGGCTAAATCTAGTCTAGTATGGACTGCACACTTACTACCTTCACACAAAATTAATCTCTAAAATGACCGGGAGATTGACTGCACGCCTCGAAAGTCTAGCAATTTCACTGCCTCCAAAGTCTGAACTTGCCGGCAGAGGTCTGCCATCTCTATAGTACTAGTAGCGCAGCACTACACTACGTCATCACTCACACACACCTGAATCACATTGCCTTCCTATTTATATCTCTCTCAGTGGAAAGGATTCTGGGGAGGAATTATTGCATTTAAAACAGGGGAACAAAATGACGGCCGAGCATGCAATCACATTCCAAACTTTGGCTGCTGAGTGCGAAACAACCTTAACACCAACCTCAGGGCAGAACTGGCCTGTAAAGGTGACCAGTTAACTTTTGTCCAGTTTGTCCAGCTCTCCATAACCTGGATAATTTAATTTGTGGTTGCCATGAAACCTTTGTTAACTCTGGCCCATCCACTGCAGGTGCTAGCTTGCCCATTGACCCAGTCCCCATGGGAATTGGAAGGTTAAGACTATCCACAGAGGAGCACCAGCAGCGGTTCCTGGAACGGCTATTTCTCTACTGTGGTCAACCCGGCCACTTGCGTGAGTACCTTATCGACTTCATGTACTGATAACAATAAGCTCAGTCTCCCGGTTGCACTAAAGTGGGGTTCTGGCTCTATTTCTCTTTCAGCCCTAGTGGACTCTGGTACAGCTGGTAACTTTATTGACCTAGAAACTGCCCACAACCTTGACTTAGCTTCAGTCCCCTGCAAAGTGCCCCTCACCATCAAAGGCCTGGACAGCAAGCCCATAGCTACTGGTAAGGTTTACAAAACCACCGCCCACTGTCCCTGATCACAGGGTTCCTTCACACTGAAACAATAAATCTCCATGTCATCAACTCTCCCGACAATCCAGTCAGTTTGGGTTATCCCTGGTTAGTCAGCCACGATTTAGCATTGGTCCACTGGAGAATTAGAGCTGTAGGGTCCCTCATGCTTCTCCATGTGTTTGGCCCACCACTAACCCCAACACCAGTACGACAGTTCCCATACCTCCCGAATATAGGAAATGGTCTAGCGCATTCAGTAAAAGCCAGGCGGCTTATCTCCAAACCACCTCCCACGGCCATTGGAATGCGCTATCCACCTGCTTCCAGGGACCAAACCCCCAAAGAGTAAAACATACCCACTCTCCTATCCAGAGTCTCAAGCCATGGAACAATATAGTCAAGAGCCGCTGGGTTTAGGCTAAATCCATCCAGCCACATCTCCTGCTGCAGCTGAAATATTTCTTGTTAAGAAGAATGACGGTGGGTTGAGGCCATGCATATATTATCAGGGCCTTAATGCCATCACTTTAAATAACCACTATCCACTTCCTCTCATCCCCTTAACCATTTAACTGGTTTACAAAACAGGAATCTACACCAGACTGTATTTGCAGTCACTTTGAATACTTTGTCATGAGCTATGGTTTGGTCAATGCACCTTCCATTTTCCAAGCCTTTATTAATGACATAAATTGGGACATGCTTAACAAGGTGGTGATTTGCTACATTGATGATATACTCATTTACACCAAGTCCCCGTCTGAACATGTCCAACAAGTCTGGAAGGAGTTCTGCCGTCTTGTGAACATCTCTGTAAGTCTGACCTCAGGATACCACTCACAGTCTAATGAACAGGTAGAGAGATTTAACGGAGAGATGGGTCAATTTTTACGTTGATACTTCAATGACTCAATGTCTGACTGGAACCGATTCAAACCCTAGGCTGAGTATGCCCAAAACTCACTAAAAAGTGCTTAAATTGGACTCACACCCTTTCAGTGTGTCTTAGGTTTTAACCTCTCCCCTTTTCCCTGGTCTGGTGAACTCTCTGAGGTACCAGCAGTGGATGACTGGATGCGGCGCAGTAACGAGATGTGGGAGTCGATTCACGTTCGTCTACAGAGAGCAGTGTGCAGGCAAAAGATTCAGGCAGACTGTCACCGGAGTTTGAAAAAACTACAGGGTGGCATGTGAGTGAAGTTGATCACAATGGTTGTTCAGGTACGTGAATGGTTGTTCAGGTGGAGTTGTGATTTGTGTAGCGTTATGTCTACACTTATTATGGAGGT
>JAUZSU010161665.1:0-13780 GCA_034780255.1 Parotocinclus maculicauda | reverse complement strand
TTTACAGTATTATGCTTCGCATGCTGAGTACCTATACATTGTGTTGTAGATCGTTTCGAAAAACGTGTTTGCAAATTAATTTTTCAATGTACAAAGTTCATAAGCAACATTAGTTCTTGTTTGTACGTTTGCTATACGTGTAAATCACACAATAAAGGTTTAATAAACATTTAATGTTACATAGAAGTCCCATAGGACTTCAAAAAGGACCCAGTCTTTGAAAAGGACCCAGTCTTTCTGGGTGGCTTAGATGATAAACAGAAAGAATTAAACTATGGTAATTTATCCAGTCAAATAAGACTGACGAGAACAATGAACAATTAGTTCACAGAGATTCCTTGGATGAAATTTCTGGAATTGAAAGCATCCTTATCATTTTACCATGCATCTAGTCCACCAAAGTTTCTGCTGCTCGACATTAGCAGATCACAGAGATGCAAATTATGAACTTTTCAGATGTGTTTTGCACTGTCCTAACAGACACCCAAGAGATACCCTATCCTGAGGCTGTACCTTTGATCTTTGATTTAACTGCTGTAATTGTTCAAGGTAAACCTGCTTCTGGGCAGTTTGGGATCATTTCTGACAAAAGGGCATCTGGGAGGGAAGAACTGATATCATGAAATATGAATGACACTCACTGAAATATTAAAGGCTGGAAGTATTTCTCTCGTAATTACACTGGAGATCTGCAGACATTCATGAATGATTGATCCTAAAAGAGCAAAAGGCAAAGTTCATTTGTGATTAATGTGAATGGTGTTTCTGCTTTAATTACACGCATCCAAGAGCTTCCAGGAGCGAGTTATGTAGCCATAACAACTTTCTCTGCCTTCCACAGCTTGTTCCAGATTTTATTACTTTCTACTCGGTGCAGTAGATCAATCACTATCAAGGTTAGCATGCTGTGTCATAGAAACAGCTGCTAAGCTTGAAAGAAACTTGAATAATTTGATTCTTCTTTAGTTTTTAAGAACAGAGATCAAAGTAATTTAATCAGTCAAAAGTTTCATCATACAAGACTAGAAAAACAACAGTTTGCCAAAAGTTACAGTGGTGCTGGAAAGTTTAAGAACCCTTTAGAATTTGACCTATTTTTGCATAAATACGACATAAACACAATATAAACCCACACAAAGGTAAGACAAATTCGACTTAAATCATATTTATTTATATAGAACTTTTTACAATGGAGCATTTTCTTAAAGTAGCTTTACATCATAACGTTATCTTAAAAGGCCAATCTCAAATTTAGCAAAGCCTAGGGCAACAGTGGTAAGGAAAAACTCCCTAAAACTTAAGCTAGTGCATGCCTTTGAACTGTGGGAGGGAACAGGAGTACCTGGAGTAAACCCATACTGACACGAAGAGGACATGCAGACTCCACACAAAAAGTAATCAGACCACTCCACCTGGAGACTGAACCAAGAAACTTCTTGCTGTGAGGCAACAGTGCAACCCACCGAGCCACTGTGCCACCCAGAGTAATGTGTGAGCAGCAAAAGTATGTGAACATCTAGGATTAGCAGTTAATTTTTAGATGAACTTAACAAATTACCTGTCTGATCCTTAAAAGTTGTTTGTGTAAATGTATCATGACCTCTCTCATTGGCTAATGATAGTGCTCATGAGTCCACCATCAGGGGAACACGGAATACCAATTGTTTGCATGGCAGGGTTGCAGGGAGGCAGTCACTGCGTAAAAAACCACTTGTGCCTGTCTGCAGTTTGCGAAAGGTCATGAACACAAGACAGATGGCTACTGTAAACATGTTTTGTGGACAGATAAGACCAAAATAGTTCATAGTTTAAAAACTTTTCGGTTCATATCACCATTGTCCCTGGAGAAAGTAAAACAGCATTTCAGCATAAAAACCACATGTACTGCTCACAAAAATTTGGGGATATTTCATTATGGGATATTTCATTTTAAAGTATCCCCTACTTTTTGTGTAGTATACAAGCTGTGAAACATTGTGGTGGCAGTATCATATTTCAGGCCTGTTTTACTGGACCAGGGCAGGTTGTCTTAATTGATAATTCTGAATTATACCAGCAAATTCTAATGGAAACTTTCAGGACATCTGTTTAAGAACTTAAGACTATAAGAAAACACAAATCATTCAGATGGAGACAACTACCCTAAGCATACAAGTTGCCCTACCAAATATGGTTAAATAAAATAATGGTAATGTTTTGAAATGGACAAGTCAATGTCCTGACCTCAATCCAATAGGAATGTTGTGGAAGGACCTGATGTGAGCAGTTCTTGTGAGGAAACCTACCACCATCCAACAGCTACTCTGTATGAAGGAATGATTCCTCCAAGAGCAAAAATTACTGAACATTAAAAGGTTCTGCCATCACTGTCCCCATCTATGTCCCCTAATCTAAAACCCACAGAAAACCTGTGTGGTGAGTTAAAGTGAGGCAGTCCTCAAAGGACAACTTAGGACCCTGGATGACCTAGAGAGATTCTGTAAAGAGGAATGGTCTTAAATTCCCTACTCTGTATTCTCCAGCCTTATCAGATGCTTTTGCAGAGGACTAAGTGCTGTTCTCTTGGCAAAAGGAGGTTTTTAAAGTATTAGATGCTAGGGGGGCAAAAAGGCTGGGAATATTTTGTTTTCAATGTAAGATTAAGATAATTCACCAAAAGGTGAATTTATTTACAATTCTATACCAGGGGTGCCAATAATATACTGTTAACAATAATTATTGGATATTTCATTATGTAGTATATTATTTTGTATGTATTTTCAGAACTTGTGAAAATGGTAAGCCAGTGGGAAGCATGTGCCCTCAGTAGGGGACACTGTTTCAGATTTAGGAGATTATCCCATCCTCCCTCAGACACGTGCCAGGTAACCGCTAACGAACTGTACCCCTGGAGTTAGTCTACTTAATGTTGGAAAAACTCTGTTTAAAACCTGTTACTCAGTCAATTAAGTTCTAAGATTTATATTTACAGCATCCAACTAATATACTTACATCCAACTAATACCATGTTAGGAATTGGTGCAGGAAGAAACATCCAACAAAGTTGTATTTTTTTATTATTATTATTTGAAGCAGGTGCTTCATCAGACTCACTATACTAGAGCATTTGTCCCAGTAAAATGTTGCTGTGTTCCACTAAAATCATGGTGGTCAATATTCAATTTCTGAGCAGAAATACGAGACCCACCAAATAACCAACACAGGCGGTGCATTTCCCATCCATCCCTGGCAATGAAATGACTAGTTGTCAAATCTCTTAATCTATTCAGTCTTTAACAGGCTTATTTTTTATGCACGGGTCGATGTTTTTATCTATACTTAGACTGAGAGGACCCATCTGCCCACCCAATGAAAACTGAAAAAAAAAAACATTTCTAAGGCTATCTTTGAGCATTCTATAAATTGTTGTTGAAATAACGTGGCATTAAGGTTCTAACGCAAATAACTTCCTGCTCTCTACATAGGTGCACCACATGCACTTAACGGTTACTGACGCTACTTAGTGCACTCTGTGCCTGATAAAAATTCATTTAGATTAGCCAGTGCAGCTTTTAGTGGAAACTAATGAATAAGCCAGTTTGTCATAAACGACATACTGTATTCAACAGAAATGACTCATTGCAGTTTTGGCATTTAAGCTACCATAAACCTGATCAGAGTTAAAAAAAATTATTGTTCAGATAAAAACGAGGTTATTTTTTGATTAAATATCAACAAATTGACCAGCTGATGACCTATGTGTAAAAGATAGAAAGTCTTATTATGCTTTGCTTATGCAAGAACTGTAAAAACTGTACCACTAAATTTCTGCTTATGCCACTGTTATGCAATGCGACTGACTGGTAAGCAGAGGAGTACCTCTATGCAACAATAATTCTGTCTGTCCCAGTACAAGTGTTCTCGAAATGCTAAACCCTGATTAGCCTCAACTAAACCTCCCATCCCTTAACTAAACCTCCCATCCCTTAACTAAACCTCCCATCCCTTGTCCTTCTTTCTCTTAGAAAAAAAACAACACAACAATTCAGAAGTGTATTCTTGTTTAGATTGATCATTATTAGGAATAGATTATGTTACTGATGTCTTAAATCACCTTTGTAAGTCGCTCTGGATAAGGACGTCTGCTAAATACTATAAATGTAAAATGTAAATGTAAGTGCAATCTCTGAATTTGCTGAAGTGCTAAATAAAAAGATCAGCCTTTAGTCACAAAACAGCAAGATACTCAAGTCATTTAGACATGCAGTGGCAATTCATTTCCCAACTGGATGCAAGTACAGCCTTAACACAATCACAATAAAACATCAGAGAAAGGACCTCCCCCCCAAAAAATAAAAAAAATAATAAACATCAGTTTCAAATTTATTTGCAGAACTATGTTGTGTGTTACCTCCAGTGCTCCTCAGTTTTAGGTTATATCAGCAAAATACGTATTTATTTTGTAGCAGACTTGTCCGAACCACATAAACAACACTGGAAAAGCATTTGAGCATTTGATGTTGTGTTTCTTACACAGACTGCTATATACAGAAATCCAGTTCACTACGTAAGCATGGCATCCATTTAAGCAACTCATAAGATCAATGAGTGAGCACAGTGTGTTCTGTAAGCACCCTCCCCTCCACTCGAGAGCATTATTATTGGGTTGTAATTTATACTGGAAGCTCGAGGATATTTCAGCTATGTAGCAGAGGCAACGTGTGGAATATCAATAGCCTTTCCGCACACGCGCCAACGATCAGGAGGAATTCACTTAATCAGATTTCAGAACACAATGCATGATGCATTCATCGAATTAGGTTTAACATTAGATCAAGTGTAGTGAATACACCAAACTTAGTTACACTAAAGTCAGCGCAACAAGGCATTTGTATACATATGGCTAAGCTTTTGGACCAAAACAACAATCACACACGATTTTCTTTTAAATGCTGTTGAATATTACTGTGAAAAAACAGAACTTCTGTTGCTTTTGAGGTTCTGATAAATAAAGATTCAGCTCATGTGCTATAACACAAGCCTTACTGTGTTTTGCCAGGTTGTGTTCATTAATTACACCAAGTAATGCTCAGTTCAATAAAAAGGTTATAAAATGCTGGACTTATTTCAGTTATAATAAATATTACAACTTTTCTCCAGTTTTTACAGGTTACGTTAGCAGGGGAATCTAAAGGCTCATTGAGTGCAGACAAAAGTGCTCCCTCAATTCAGGTCCATCACAGGCGGGGCACAGCAGTATTTCTAAGATGAACAGGATGATCCATCTTTGTGATATCTGGCCTGGTCAGTAGATACTGCTGAGACCAAAATTAAACCCATTTAATTTTATTTAACTCTTAAATATGCCTCCACATATCAACTGTCATGGTTCATTTCTATCTTTAGTCTAATGCAAGTTGTCTGTAAGTATTCATTACACAGTGTATCCTAACTTTATGTGGACTTTCTTATGGCATAACTGTTGTGGACAGGCGTAGGTTTGGGTGTCTTGGGTGTACTTAATTAATGCCATGCACTACTTTGGTCACTTGGTGTTGGTGGCGGTAGTGATTTTTTGTAATATCACCTGTTTACTCGCTAGGTGAGAGTTATTCATGAGTGATGGGGGAAAGCCTTCTTTTTTGCTTACTTTGTTTAACGCTTCAAGTTATTTCTGATATGACTTTGCCTTTGGATTACTGCTCTAATCTGGATTTTGACGAGGTTTGTGAATTATTGATGTCTATGAATTGATTCACTTAATGCTTTGATACTTGAACCTTTTACGAACTAAAGCAACCTTCATTGAAGCCTAGGCTTACGTTTGGAAAGCTATCACGTCTTGCATTAGTTTCCCCTGCTCAGCTGCTCAGCCACCCAGAAGTTTGATCAGTTTGATCATTAGTTTGACCACTAATAACCTTAACCTCAGTAACTAAAAGCAAAATATTTTTACTCTTTTGGATTTTTTCCACAAGAAAGTTGCTTTTTCTGTGAAGACCAACAACATACCTGTCCTTTCTATCCATGTGGGGACATTTGGTGCCCATGTATCGTCAGACCTGGCACGATTGTACTGATTCAGATCCAACCCCGGTCACCACAGTGAATACTATTCCACCTGACTAAAAAGCAATTCATAAATCAGTGGCTCTCAAACGTTTTCTTCAGGGACCCTGTTTTGTAGGTCAGAATATTTTAGAAACCCCTAGACTCTGACACACACCTAGCCTTTGCTTCCAATGGAATGTGTTTTAAACATTACTACAACTTTCTATTGATCAAGACAAAATAAAGTGACAAATCCCATTTAACCAATAAGAGAACCAATGCCAACCAAGAACCAATGCCATTACCCAAAGCAGAAATACACAGACTCAGCAAAACCATAAACTGACCAGTAACATCTTTATATAGGTAAATTAAGAATACAAGGAACCTTGGAGTATTTTTTAACACACTTAAACACTAATCACTGAATTAGTCTTATCTTGAATTTTCAGTGTCAATTAAAAAGCAACATGCAACTATTCGTAAATACAATCTCAAGAGTTCTTGACTTTTATTATTCAAATTGTATATACTGTCCTGTTATTCATCTTTTATTTTGTACTAAGTGCCTTGCTATCCCTTGCTGCTGTAACACAGTGAATTTCCTCACTGTGGGACTAATAAAGGATTATCTTATCTTATAACCAGCTGCTCATATTTTCAAACTGATCAAGTCATGTATTATAAAACATCTCATTCTCTTTCCAGGGAAGCCACCCAGGTGCTTGTCCAGCATTTTCTCTCTAAAACTAGATAACCACATTGCTCTCTTGCCAAGTCTTTCCATGCATAAAACCATAACCCTGAACCTGGTCCAGAATTCAGTAGCACTTCTGGTTTTCAATGTACCCATGTTTTACATCCCACTACTGTGTTCTATTTGCTGGCTCCCTGTAGCTGCTCGTATTAGATTTAAATCATATACTCTCAAATGCTCTATACCTCATACAGCTTGGCACAAGCTTCGACTGGACCCAACACTTAAGATTTAAGGAGGACAAGCATCAAGACTCTTCTCTGTACTGGCACCCAGGTGGTGGCATGAACTTCCACTAGATGTTTATAAGGCTGAATCTCTTGCAGTCTTCAAGTGGCTTTAAAGACTCACATCATCACTCAGCACTTAATTGAAGACTCGAAACTACACTAACATGTCTAATAAAAACATCAAATATAGTTAATATTTCTCGATTGTGTTTATGGTTATTTATGCCTTTATGTACAGTAAATGTTAACAGGATTTTAGTTGTTTGTGTTCTTGGGATGTTTAGCATGATGTAATGTCTAATAAGAAGAATGCAAAGCAATGTCACTGTGGATAAGGACATCTGCTGAATGCACGAAATGTAAATTATGGCCAAGTTCAAAGCACAGAATCAATAAAGAACAAAGGAATGCAAAAAAAAGCAGTCATAGATGATCATGGAGTAAAGGGAGGTACTGGGCCAGTCAGATTCGGGGGAGGACGTCATTAGTCTAAATGAAAGCTTAGACAGATAATGCCAGCCTCTTGAGGGCTAGAATGCAAGAATGAGTATTTTGAAATGGATCCTTGCTGCACCTCTGAGAAAACTCAGGAATGATATGAAACACACTCATGTCTTGAGTCTTACACTGAGTTCTGATCATTTCAAAACAAGACTTTCACAAATCCCTAACACAAACGTGAAGGATAAACTAATCTGAAGAATGTCTGTTTATATTCTATCCCATGGTAAGTAATTTTGAGCCACACATCTTAAGTAAATGATCAGGTAGCAACTGACATTACTCCTACACTTCAATCATCTTTTAACCTGCCCTCGCCCATTTTGCCTCACCTCGGAGGAATCCCTGGCAACATTTTAAGGGCCATTCCATTATTGTATTTACTGAAGTGTGTTAGATGAGCCCTCAGAGGGGCGAGGGAACGAGCGAAGCCAAATGTACACTGCAGCTTGCACAGGAGTCATAACAACCTGATGCAGTTTCCTTTTAAACTATGAAAACAATGGCAGACAAACTGATCTCACAATTTCTTAAGGTTTAAAAAGGCGATATTTTAGCATATGCTTTACTTTAGCCTATCAGCTAACTGATTAACAAATTTACCAGTGTTAGCCCACATTTTCACAATCTTATTTGCAAATGTCTCTTCTGGCTGCAGTTTTTTTTTGTTGTCATAATTAAACAGTCTATGCCCTTATCTACGACGAATAACAACTGAAATGAGCATATAAGGGTTAAAGAACCTGCTTAACAATGGCAACCTTGCAGAACTGGGATTTAAAGTTACAACCTTCCAATTTGTGGTCCAAAGCCAGAAGGGGCAGCAAGATGTGTCAATTCTCTCCCTAGGGTGTTACTAGTTAGTGAAAGAGCTGAGTAAGAACGTAAAGGTTACTGAAAAAGACCTTCAGAAATATTCGGAACTTGCTAAAATACATCTTTAGTTCCAAAAAGACCACGTTAATGTTGCACCTGAAGTTTCTGGAACAGTGTTCTGTGTGCAGATGGGACAAAGTTGAGCGAAATTTTGTGGTGCAAACTTTCACCATCATCCTAACTGGGAAGCAGGATGCAGTCACTATAATATTATTAATAATGAAGTTTACAATACAGTCGAATCCGGTTTATGGGACCAGCCACTTATTCAGACTCCAGAATCCTAAAGTACCGAAACAAATCATATTATATACGTGTTATGTTATTCGGACCAAAATTCCGCTTAATGGGACCAAAAAACGTGAGAGTGAATAAGAAAAATAAG
The DNA here is from genome assembly GCA_034780255.1 of Parotocinclus maculicauda. Classification (NCBI taxonomy): domain Eukaryota; kingdom Metazoa; phylum Chordata; class Actinopteri; order Siluriformes; family Loricariidae; genus Parotocinclus; species Parotocinclus maculicauda. The sequence continues at coordinate 5,001 of JAUZSU010161665.1, read as the reverse complement.
CCACAAGTTGCCACTTAGAGCGGATGCAAAGCGGGTCAGTGAGATATGGGAGGATTTTTGGGATCCCCGAGAGAATTTATGCTTTTATCAAAGGTTAGGAAATCCGAAAACCACCACTTTCTTGATTTTGTTCAAGTGCAGTTCGTCAAGAGAACACATCAGATCACACTGGATAAGTTCTTCAAACGTTGACTGGAATTTAGTAAGAACTTGTTTTTTTTACAGTATTATGCTTCGCATGCTGAGTACCTACACATTGTGTTGTAGATCATTTCGAAAAACTTGTTTGGTTCATTGGTAAGCAACAGTAGTTCTTGTTTGTACGTTCGCACAATAAAGGTTTAATAACCATTTGATATGTTACAAATTGTAAACATTACAAGGCCAGCTTCCAAACCTGAAAGATCCCTGCTGCAGTGTGTGCAAACTTGTTCAAGAACTACAGAAAACGTCTGACCTCTGTAATTACAAACAAAGGTTTTTGTACCAAATATTATGTTGCAAATAAATTATTTGAAAATCAGACATTTTTCTGGACTTTTTTCTGTCTCTCATGGTTAAAGGGTACTATGATAAAATTACAGAAATCTCCGATCTTTGTAAGTGGGAAAACATGAACATTTAGCAGTGTATCAAACACAATATGTATAGTCCTGGCAAAGCTAGATGTGATACTGTAGAATACAGACTAATACACAAGGCAATTGGCTAATCCTAGGTATAGTAAGTCCGTGTTCACACATCAAGCAAAGTGACCCAAATCCGATTTTCTCACAAAAAGTTTTTTTTCCATGTTCTGTTATAAAAAAAACACCTTATTTTGCCACAGGCACTTATTTGGTTTGCGTCCTTGGTTTCTTTAAATTTCGCTTTTAAGCTTTTTGTTTACCTTTAACACTGCAGCCATGTCCTGCATATGACCAGTTATTTAAGAATTTCCTCAAACTTGGAGTGGTTGTGTTATTTGCCTTGTTTTGCTTACACTGAGACATCATCCCTAATATCTGTTATCAGGTCTGTTATCTTGTTATACCGTCACTGAAAACCTCCCTCACTGCTGTCAATGATGTAAACACATAAACCATCCAGCTACTCACCTGAGCCAGAAAGGCACCAAATCCTGTTGCTATTGTTGGTGCCTCATATGCAACACCAAGCTTGTCAACATAGCCAAGGAAGCTGTAAAGTTCATATTAAAACATAAATTATTCATCTATTTGATATTCTAAAATGCCAGATTTATGCTGTCACATCACTTAGTGTTAACAAATGCATTTGCCTACAAAATGTACTGATCAGATACATCACATTCAAAAAAGTAATTGCTGTTAAACAATGTTACAAATAAATATGTATAGAACAAAAATCTAATTCATTAGTGTAATGTATAAAGTAAAACATGAAATACCCATCATATGTTAAAGTAAACCAAGTTACCTTTCTCCATTGTAGAATCCACCAATGACGACTGTGTTCCATAGGGGGTTCATTCTGCTGCGCCGGTTGTACATGACCCGTGTCAGCCAAGAGTGGATGGCTTTGGGACTGTAGCTGTGACCATCTCCTAGGAGCTCCTCATCAATCCTGAAAAAAACAACACAGAAAGTTTTGCAGTCCATTTTTGTTCATTTCTTTTGACACTTCTGACACATCTCCATTGTTAAAGAAAGATAGCAAGGCTGCACTGTGCCTGCCTCTGAGCTTCAGCTAGCTTTAACCCTTGTTCATTGTGTCAAATTCCACATACTCTGCAGGGACATTTACACTTCTGTAATGGCAGCATAAATACCGACAAGTACACACATTTTTTAGAATAAGCTGCCTTCAAGATGCCATATTTTCCAGAGAAATTCATGCACTTTCAACATGATGATGCAAAACAACATTCTGCATTATTGCTAAATGCATTATTAGGGTATAGGTACTTGATTAGCTGCCTGCAGCCCTGGCCTGTCCAAAACAGGCAAAGTGTGAAGAATTATGAAATGAACTAACTGCTACAATGAAGACACCACACTGTTGGGACGATGAGTCTGCCAGAAGAATGGGGCAAAATGCCACCTCAAATGCTCACAAATTACTCAATTTTCACACAATTAGTGATTTTACATTTGACAAAATACATTCCTTTTTTATTTCTGCAAAATAAACAATGGAGATTTTCCTGTACATGTTTTTACACTTATTTATTAAATGTAATCACTTGCAATTACAAGAAATTACTAATCCTAACATTTGGTTTAAAATTGTAAACAAAATGCCATGTTCAATCAGTGCAGTACCGCTGCACAATATTCCTCATATTCAATATTTATTTTTACTCTGTCACTGTAATACAAGACAAATATATGACAAAAGCAACTCCACATTTCACCGTTCCACCCGACGATGGACACCATCCCATTTTTGCATTGTTAAACACCTACCTGAAACACTTCATTGCTTGGTATCCAAATTGTCTTTTATGCTTTGTGTTAAGAAATGGCAACATTACAAAGTGTTAAAAGCTTTACTGCCCCAACATTTTGTATGTGTTGGCAGGCCTGAAATGCAGGAATGTTTATTCATAAATGTAAAGTTTCCCAGACAATGTCAAAGGAAATGTAAGAAATACTTTTTTTTATTTCTAATTTCCATATATACAACACCTACCCTGGTGAGGAGTATCTGCACCTGATACATTAAAGTGAAAATTAATAGTCCCCTCCATCGATTTAATGAATAAAAACTTCACAAAAAATTACAGATTAATATTCCGACCAAAATATTGCTTTTAAACCATATTTTTGAGAAGTATTCATTTAGAAAAAAGCCCAAGGACGATGTAAAGCACAGAAAAGTGACCCAGTTCGCCATTTGTTTTGAAAAACTTCATTGGAGAATCACTAAAAGCCGCCATCAAAATTTGCCTTTTGACATCATCTATCCAATTGTTATAAAGCTATGCATGCTTAATAAATCAGTTTAGTCCAAACAGCTTATCCAATGATGGTATGCAAATCTCAGAATTTTAAAGTCATACCATGGTAAATTTTCATACAAATATAAAAAAGTATTTCAGTTTTGTAAAGCTCTCAGGTTTTAGATAAAGTATAAAAACTATTTTGAGAGAAGAACCTGTTTTTGCATGAGCCCCTCACATTTAGCCAAACATTCATTTAAAACCCACTCAAAATACCACTTAGAATATATCAAAGTACAGTAGTAAAAAGTAGCCTAGTACAAACTATGTTAACTGAAAAGTTTTAGCTACTTAGTTAAAGATGTCACAAGCCAATACAAAACTGAAAGATATCTGACTAACATCTAACATCTGACTGACATTTTGAGATTATTTAACAGAACATTTGTTTATGGTACGATTAATAAAATACATTTACATTGTAGAATAGCTCAAAGTCTTGATAAAGTGGATGCACTTACACCATCTGCTCAATCGTCTGTTTGAGATACTGGTAGTCTGCATAGTCTCCAGAAGCACCCAGGATGGTGTTGTCATTGACTTTCATGAGGCGAGAGATGTTGCGGAAACGGGCCAAAGAGCCATAAGAGCCAAGCATGTCAGCTGCAATGATGACACCACCAGTAAATTTCACCCCCAGGACTGATGTCCCCGTCACCATGGGGTTACTAAAAAAATTAAGGGAGACATTAACGACAGAATACTGGTGCTATGGGTTACATTATACAATGAGTCCAATAAGTCCAGCATCATTGAGCTGCTAATAATCTATTTTCAAAGACCTTTTAATAACCTGTTATCAGATATGGTAATGTTTAAGGAAACAGTATATACAGTGTTGTTTAAATAATTTGAAATAATGTGTTTTTCAACATTCATATGTAGGTTCAGAATGTGGTGTTAACAACATTAAACATTTAGTTCACAGGCTTTAGTCCAATTTCTGGTCTGCACACTAACTTTATATCTTATTCTGATTTATATTAGGCATTAAATGCTATATTACGTTACCAAATCATTGAACTGAAATGTAATATATCTATATACACTAAAATGAGATATTAAATATAAATGAAATATTACATTAGAATGACTTCTGTATCTGTAAATTATACTGTTATACAAATATTAAATGTATTTACACTAGGGTTAACCAACTGTATGGTGGAATGACTGGGTAATGCACTTTAACATGATTTACACACTTCAAGTATTGTGTAATGTTCACGCAAAAACATGTGTTTATAGCAGTTTTTGTCTAATGCTGGTCGCTTGTAACGATTTGTGCTGATATGCTCCAGACTAACATACACGTACTGATTACCTCAATGTTACTGCTGACTAACCTCAGCTATAAACAAAGACATTTAACACAAAAATAAAATTACTGTCCTCATAGCAACACTAATACAAACAGCTAATACAGCCTAAAGGGAACGAAAAATCCAGCTAGTTTAGCTGCTCGGCTACCAGCGCGATTTCCTCCATGATGATACAGCACTATTAACAAAACTGAAAGTACTACCTAACCCTACAATAGAGTGTAGAATTCACACAAAATTCCTTTCTGAGCTTACAGTGTGTGTTTAATGGGTCCATTTCCCGAAAAAGAGCTGCTCGCGCTGTTCGGAAAGGAATAAAATTGTCCGGGTTGCGGGCCGTTCTCCCAGAATGGTAGCTTCAATCCTCTCGACTCCATGTTCAATAATGACGGAAATGACGCCACACAAGCATCACAGTTTTCTCCCAGGTCTTGTAACCGGAAATAGGTCGCGTTTTTTTTATTTCCGTTTAAGGAAAACCTCCGAGAATTAAAACTTGTAAAGTGCAACAAAATATTCTGAATTACATAATAATATGATGGGACATTAGGTAAAAATTGATTTATAACCTTGAGATTGGATTACTGTAATGCTTTACTTACTTGATGTTCTAGTAAATCTCTAAATTAACTTTAACTAGTGTTCTGTCGTCTCTACACTGGTTACCAGTTAAATTACACATTGATTATAAAATACTTCTTGTAACATATAAAGCTT
>JAUZSU010161664.1:0-25538 GCA_034780255.1 Parotocinclus maculicauda | reverse complement strand
TTTTGAAAATATAAATGTGTGTGATGGAAATAATATGTACAAAAATCACATTGAATCGTACATAAGCACACAAGTTGAGGCTTTAATTATTCAGTCTACTGCTACACTATTAACATTTATGGAGGAATTACACAGCATATATGAAGCAGCCATCTCACATACAAGAATACAAGATTAAAAGCAATTATAAACAAATAGCCTGCGACAGATAACCTCTCAGAGCTATACATTTTTAGCAGAAGGTGGCATTTGAATCTCCCTGAATGGGACAGACACAAAAACCTGACCTTCACAGTACAAGCCCAACTCGAGGCTTGGAACCAGGTACTTAGGAACCTGAGGTACAGGAGCTGAGAGACGGTTTAAAAAATTTACATGTATCACTACACAACGTTTTTTTTAAGTAATACCAGATATGTTGACTATTTGAAGGTAAAAGTAAATACATGGAAATTTTGTAAGAAGTGTAAAATGATTTTATGCAATAGATTACAAATTCCATAATTAAGTGTGTTCTGTTTTCCAGTGCCACTTTTGCACAAGATTATGCTAGACAAATGTTGTCTGTGGATGTCAAATGTAGTAATCATCTTTTCTTCTTTTTTTTTTAAGTGAGCAGGGTGACTAAAGGCTGATGATGCCTATTATAATGTATTTTTTTGCACAAGATTATGCTAGACAAATGTTGTCTGTGGATGTCAAAATGTCAGATGTAGTAATCATCTTTTCTTCTTTTTTTTTAAGCGAGCAGGGTGACTGAAGGCTGATGATGCCTATTATAATGTATTTTTCCCCCAACTGATAAATGATTGCTGAACCTAAATGAACATATTTGAACTATTAATGTCTCTATATTATAAATAAAAAATATAGAAAAAAGTTAATAATTACCAATGATAATTATTACCAGATAAGAACATTTTCTTTTTTCTGTGGGAAAATAGAGCAGCAAGTTGTAATGCTGGAAACAGTTTATCTTCTTATAAATGGTTCCACTTGCAATTGCATTTTTTTGTTTTCATTCACTCACCAGTCCCAGTTTATGAGCTGTGAGCTATAATGGGGAAAACAATGCCTCTCTGCATTTTCGGAATAAAAACTTTTGAATATCGGACTTGTGAGCAAAGGCGTTGGCCAATGAAGGTTATCTCAAAATGGAAATAATAATAAGAATTAATGTCTATCACTAGTCTTAATGCTGTGGACAGTTTTCACCTTTCTCACCACTAACAATTAATTATAGACATAAGCTGTTAACATGTGGTTACATATTTAGGAATGCTCTGATTTAGATGAAGATATGTATATCAGTTGTTTCCCACATGTATGACTATGACTGTTCATATTAGCACAGGTACAGGTATTCTATTAGCTTTTTTGTTGTTGAACACTCCACTGCATGTATGAGCAGCTTGGTTCTCAGCAAGGCTCAAATAGATTGGGTGACGCACAGCAGGTCTGTCTGCTCATATGGAGAAAAAGCTTTACTCTTAAGACGCTGATTAATATGCATGATTCCCAGAGATAGTGCTTTTTGAAATGTGTATATGAAAGTATAGCCTGAAAACATATTGCTTTCTTAGACTCCCCACCGGCAAATGCCATTATTTTCTAATTTAGCCGTAATGTGTTCTAGCTGAATTTAATGTACTTTGTCTCTGTTTGCAGGTGGGATGAAAGCAGCTCCATCAGTAGTGGTTTGAGTGATGGCTCTGATAATCTAAGCTCAGAGGAGCTGAATGCTAGCTCCTCTCTCAACTCCCTCCCCACAACGCCAATCGGGTCTCGACGTAATTCTTCTGTCATGGTAAGACCTGAGCTCCGCTTTCCTGAGTCATTATCAGGAGTCATCCCTTTATGATCAGTTTTAGGGAGACTGATAAAATATATATATATATATATATATATATAAATAATTGGATTTTCAGAATAAACTTCCAGTATGTTGAGAATAAAGTTGTAATGCGTGGGAGTGAAGTCGCAATTAAAAAATTTATTTAAAAAGTAATGAATTATTTTAAGAAGAAAGCTGTACTATTCCGAGAAGATGTACTTGAATTAGTACTGTTTAGAAAAAAAGGTAAGTTCCATATTGTGTGCAGTAAGAGAAGAACCAAAAGAAAATTAAAGAATAAGAATAAACATAGTGATACCTGCACCAAAAATCTCCAGTTTTAAAAACATCAATCAACAGTTTTTATACTGTACATATCTGTAAATTATCAACAGTGTTTGGCCAATTGGGTTTGATTTTTTTCTTCTGAATAAACAAACAGTTTCTTGCACAAATGTTTTGGTGTTCTAATAGTCTTAACTGGACATAAACGGCCTCTGTCTGTCTGGATAATGGTGTTTGCTAAATTACTAAATGTAAAACAAATGTAAGTAAAACCTATTTGAACGTATAATGACTATTCTTAAATATAAATTTATTCGCGGAATCCTATTTATATAGATCAGTAAAATAGATCAGTGGCCCTAAAACACTGTCGTATCCATCTGCACTGATCATAACATTGAGAAATTTGTTGTTACAGTTAAAACATCACATCAGATAAATTATTGGTTCAGGTACCAAATCAGGTATCAAAGTCAAATTTTATCTATCTTTAACTTTACTGGATCTTTGAATATTTAAGGCTTCCTCATTTTGTAAACCATGATTTCATTTTTCTTTAATTTTCAAATGGCATACTGCTATGCAGTTATAGTGTTTTTATTGGCATATTACAAATCTTTATTCTCTCTCCAGCATTTAATGTATTGGGTTGCTGAGAGAGAGTGTCAGAGAGAATTTTCTTTCTTTAAAAATAAAGGTAAATTATCAGCACCTTAAAAAAAACACTAAAAAACGTTTTCCAAAGGACACGAGAGTTTGAGCCAATTTTCAGTTTATATTTCCAAAAGTTATTTTTTACAGCATATAGAAGACTCTTTTACAGAATTTAGCAGACCTTATATGAGGTATGAGTGACTAAGCAGTCAGCCCTACTGATTACTAGTCCTGCAACTTAACCACTTAGCTATCACCTCAATGCTTGGGCAAAATTAATTTGACATAATGCTGAATGATGCTGGATTGAATATGCTGTACGTTCTTAGGTGGTTACCTTAATGACGATATTCTTAAGTCCACTGAAATAAGAAGAAAAGCGGAAAGTGAAAGTCAATTAATCATAATTTACTGGATGTTTCTATAATCATAAGCCACATTATCTACCTGTGTTATCATTCATAATTCAAACCAAAAAAAAAAGGTTAAAAGAAAGTTGTGCATACAATGCGATGAGGCAGACAGGGAAATCGGCCGTCACCACACCAACTTAACTAGGGCACATGCACCAGAAAAATGTTGCTGTGCCCCACTAAAATGATGGCAGTAAAAGTCGGTTTTATGTTGGATTGCTGAGCAGAACTACAAGACATGCCATGCAACTTCACTACAGGCACTACATTTCCCATAATTCCCCAGCTTGTTTCCAGAAGGTTGAGCGATGAGACAGGTTCTGTTTTTTTCACATGTATTGGAAAGTCTACCACTGGTACTGATAGCTCATAGCTATGTGTTTTAGCTAGCAATGTATAAGCGTATAACCTACCAAAAGTACATATTAGAACACTAAACCACATTCATTAAACTAGCAAAGGATCAGTAACACTAGTATAAACAAAATAAAATGAATTCAATAATAAGAATTTTCTTTTAAATTGTGCCTCGTTTCTTATCCATGACAGAGTAAGACCAACTTTAGCGTTAAATCAGTTTATCTGTTTAGTGTTTAACATACTTATTTTCATACACAGTTGTGCCCCTACACCATATTTTGAAGCATATGGGTACAGTTGTGCCCCTCTCATTTCTGTGTGTACCTGACTACAACAAGTAGCCTACAAATACTCCTGTCTCTAACTGTTTCAGTTTTTATATTCATTTTAACTTTGTCACATTTGAGGTGACTTTTTGTTTGTCTTTAGGTTTTATGATTGTAAATCATCTGTCTGTGTGATTTTACAAGAAAATTCAAATATACCAACCTGTGTAAGTGCTAGATGAGCGTGTGAGTGTGTATAAAGTCTGTTAGGTATTTATTTGACATGGATCCATAGGAACTCCACAGGGCCCCAAAAATAACAACCAAAAATCACGCAACACTGAAGGCAAAACCATATGAGAGTACAGGGCTTGGTGTTCTCCATTTAAATTAGGAACAGCTGAATCATACTGCACAGTTTAGTTACTTCCCTGAAATGTATGTTAAGCTGTGCTGACTGACAATTTTCCTCTATGATACATAAGAAATAATTCCGAAAGGAAGGGAAAATATAATCACATCACCAGACTTGCTGGTAACGCAGCTTGCTTGATACTACATTTTATACGTGCCTACTAATAACCATGTTTCTGGATGTCATTTTTGGGGTCTCCACTGACCTTATATGGTTTACTACAGCATATAGGCTATAGTCCATTCAGTCAATTGTTGGTGTATAATTTATTTTACTATTTGTTAACCTGTTATACATAGTGCTTAATATTTCTACTAAAGCTAAGCATTGCTGACAAAGATCACTCACTTCCACAAAAAGCCTGTGTTTAATATTAGACACTTGAGAGCTCACTAGCATTTATGCCTTTATTTCCTATGACAGTAGGTTGCTGAACTCACCACATTGCCTAGACATTTAAATATTTCAAAGTCTATTATTATCCTCAAGTCATTTATGTATTATGGTCATCTAATTTATTTGACGGCTGCATATTTTGGGCAGTTGCTCCCTTTCCACTAAAAGAAATCCTAACGGCTTGCCACGTTTCATCCTTATTTGCCACAAAAAGCATATGGCTAAGCAATAAATACAAGTCATGAGGTAGACGTTGGTATTTTCCAGGTTGTCACTGGTGGATTACTTTGGTAGTAATTGCCTACTGGAGTTCTAACTTCTTAAAAATATCTCTGTAGGAATATGAAAAATGTTAGAGCAGAGGTAAATTCTAGAGCCAGTCTGTCTGCTATGTATCCATGCATAAAGACTGATCTGGCAGTTGATTACTGGAACTGTTTCATTACAAGTGACAAGATAACAGACAAGAATTTGTAATATGCAGACAAAATATACATTGTGTATAACCTCTTCTCTACTGTATTCGCTAGTGTTTATTCAGATATCTGAATAGGTTTAAGAAAAGAAATCAAAGGAAATATCACTATCATTTGCTTCCAAAAGTTACATTGCCTTCGTTTGACCTATAACAAGCAATATATTATATAATATGTTTTATTTGACAAAATATATGATGAAATATAATATTAATTATTTATGTATATAATTTATAAACTAATTTAAAAAATATTGTAGTATGAAGAAAAAAAAAGTCTCAGCTCCTCTTGTTCCTGGCCATGTTTTAGACTCCGTGTGTCGTGCTCTTTGTCTTCTCTCAGACTCTTTGTCTGCTCTAGTGGTCCTGACTACAACCCTAGCATACTTGCTAACATATCCAGTACAGTGAATCTGTGATACCCCCTTTTCATTAGCAATGAAAAAGCTACAATTCACACGGTCTATGTTTTATAAAAGGATTCTTTATGCCTAAACATTTGAGTAAACTAGCATAATCGGATTTAGAATCAGAATTGATGAAATGCAAACGATATCCAACTTACACCATAGTATTACCACTCCAAAAATAAAATTAGCATTCACCTGTAATCTGGGTTAAATGTAGTTCACATAAGGTCTACATGCTTCTTGAACACTTAGATAGTCAAAATACTATTTTAAATAAACACCATATAAAAACATTCCTTGCATATTTGTTTCAAATGACTTATGTCATATGAATACCATTTTTAATGAGCCTTGTACCGAGGTTGGATTTCCAGATAACCATGTCGACTGGTCTTAAATAACCAATAACCATGATCATGGTTTAAAACTTGTGACATGAAGCAACACTTGGGTCTGTGACTATGTCACAGTTAAACCCCATGTTCGAAACTATTCAAGCCTTCAGTTCAGGGGTGGATTCTTTATTATTTTTGGTTTTAAATTTGAAGGTCCTATAGTAACATCCTACAGCATTTAATGTTTAAAGCAGAATATGTGGCTATATTGTATGGCCTATGAAAATTAATTTCACATTGCGTATCTTGTCAGCTGCGTACAGATGCAGAGAAACGCTCGCTGGTGGAAAGCGGTTATGCTTGGTACAGCGAGGACAGCAAGGCCTTGCACAAGGCTGACAGTGGAGCTTACGACACAGGCAGCCTAAAGACAGAAACCTCCAGCAAGTACCGAAAGAGCAGACCAACAGAAGGTGTGGTGCAGGAAAAGACAGCAAGAAGAGAACTGAAGAAGCCACAGAGTGTTGGTCAGCCAGGCAGCTGCAAAAAAGTCCACAATCCTCCAGTCGGTGTTACATCTCCCATCACACACACATCTCAGAGTGTACTAAAAGTTGCAGGTGAGAAAGAAAGGTTTTGTCATATTGTCATTTTGTTTGTGTTTAAAACATCCCTGTGTATGCCTGTACTCTCCTTTACTATTTATTAATGTAGCTGTAGTGAGTATAGTATATTGTGAACTAGACATCTGATAATGGAAAGGTTTGGGTAGTGTTATTTCTGTTTTTCCCCCCAAATTCCAGAGTTTAATATATAGTGTTCCTTCAAGATTCTTTAGCATGTTGCACTTACACTTTGCAATCACCGCTTCTCTAAGCAGCTGGCTGAGGATCTGTAATAAAAGTAATTGACTCACAATGCAAAACAAGACTATTTAAAGAGCCAGTCTGCAGTTTCCACTGTCTGAAATGTCGTTAAGGAATGGAATTATGGCAACAATTCAAGACACTATCTAGAAGAACAATAATACTCTCCTATATATATATACACATATACACACACACACACCACTTTAAAAATCTTTACTTTTTGACACATGACACTGAAAAATCTTACAGATACAATTTATAGATTATAACCAGTAACATCTAACAGTAAAACATTAAAAATTAGCATAAAAATTGTAGAATAATTTAAAAATGCAAAATCTCTGGTTTGGGTAGGTGATCAGCACGTTAGAGTAACCATTATAACCTTGCTCAGGTAATTTTAGTTTCCTTTACACCTAAGGCTAATCGGTCCCAAATTGTAGTGGTTTGATTACTTCAGATTAAAGCCCATTGTACCTTGAGGATTCCACTTTTAGTAATGTTAACAGTGTAAAAAAATAAACTTGGTTAAATCACTTAGTTAGAAGAGGGATGCAAAAATAGTATTAATAATAAGTGTTTTAACTATCCCTCAGACAACCATTCCTAGCATTAATATGAAGTGGAACATCTAAGGCACTTGCAACACCTTTCTTAAATTGGACCTTCTCTAAAAACTGGACAACCATCTCAGAGGATCTTTATTAATGAATCTTCCAAGATGGCACTAGTGACTTGATTGGTGGGTCGATGCATGTGATATTCTACACAATACTACACAATCTATACACAAGATTATACACAATCTATACTGTATGGTAGGGTATAAAGATGTCTCTTCTGAAAAGTGTCGCAAAGAGTCTTGTTTGCACTTGCTCAGTTGCCTTGTGTCATAGGTTTCATGGTATGATAACTGTGACTGAAATTCAAGCAGTGTTCGGTGGAAAAACAAGTACACCTCTTAACATATACAATACCGACTGTGGTATATGGTGGTGGTGTTATATTGTGGGAGTGTTTTTCAGACCAGTTGGTCAGTATTGAAGAATTAAAAGATGCTGCCAATGCAAAAAATAAGCAAGGAAAAGCGTCATGTTTTACCCGAAAATATCCTGGTCAGTGTCTCAACGTAGAAGTCAGTAAATGCATGCAGAGGTACGCTCTGAACAGTGCTCCGGTCCATCACAGTGCTCTGTAAAGGCAAAACCTGATTGATTCAGGATTAAAACCCATGACCCTGGGAAATCATGTATCCAGCAGCTGGTTCTTACCATAGTTCTACAGTTTTAAATTTTCAGAATTGCTGCCTTACTCTAGTTACTGTAATGTTATGAGGCAACATTTTTAAATAAAGCTGAATAACATTCTATTTTATATTGGTTTTGATTTCAGGCTGTAAGCGAAAATTTTTAAAAAAAGGTTTCACAGGCATGTGTTGTTTTTGCTCTAGGCATTGTAACATAATCTTGCACGAACATACATTTTCATTTAGTCTAAGCTTATAAAAAGGCAGAGTCTGAAGTATATAAGGCAGTTGTTGTCAGTAGTGCTGTGGTCCAGTAAAAGTAAATTCTGCAGCTAACTATGTACATATCCACAAATTTACATAGTTACACACATGTACACACTTCAAACATATGGTCATACATTTACCTGTACCTACATTCTTCTGTAATGAGTGTAAGAAAAGACACATTCCGTTGAACTGTAATTGCATATCTTGTTAACATCAAAGCTCTTTTGCAATGCCCCAAAGAAGGTTATGAAGATAGGGAGGATTTTCTGTTGTACCATCATGCGGACAGGAAAATATCTAGGCTTATCTGTAATCTTGTACTGTTTCGTCCTGTCTCTGATGTTGTCCCAAACACATTGTTTTTGCTCTTTAAATGATTTGGCTAAGTCAAAAAGGCCAAGTGCAAACTTGTGACGTTCTGAATTAGAAGTACATGTAATCTGAAATCAGTTAAAGAGAATCATATCTGTTAGCTGTCAAGCATTGCTTCAGAAATAAAAAAACAGATCTGTTGTTGAACTCAATTCAAAGATATCAGTGTAGATGAAAGTAGAGATATTTTGATTATTATAATTGAATTGGATACATATGTATAGATATTTTGGGTCAAATCATAAACGTTACAAAATCTATAAAACTTTGGTTAACAAAAAGCAGTTGCTTTGAATGTGGCTGCAGTTGTAGGCATTCTTTCACCTCTAAATGAGTATTCTTTGTAAAATTTCTATAACCTTTCCATGCTGGACCCATGGTTTGGAATGACATTTAAATGTCAGACTATCAGCACAGTTGGCCGAAGGACAGTCAGTTGTGATGCCTTGCTACATCAGATAGATGCAGTAAGAGAAAGCTAGAGCTCAAATGTTGTCATGATGCCAAGCCATTTGCCTGAAACGGTGTTGTTTGATTTAGTGTAGTCTTCTATTAACCATACTGGACATTGCCAGCAGGTAACCATTTTAATAATTTTAGTGCATTTTTCTGTTAAAAAATTAAGTTAAAATTAAAATGTTAAAATTCAGAAGTCAGAATCGAAACGCCCTGAGATCCTGAGTCATATATATACTTGCAGGTTTTTACCAATGTTTAAAGTTCTGATATTTTTTGTTCAAATTTGGGTACAAAAACGGACTGTTAGTAACAACTTGGAACAAAAGACAATTTATGCTTCTACCAAATGTTTTCGATCAAACATCTTTGCTCACCTACTCTTGCACTGATAAAATGTAGCATGACAAGTAATGGAAGCTTGTTGCCTCCATTGTAACATTGTATGACTCGAATGGCATTTTGGAATGTTAGTAATGTAAGGAAATGAGGTGTACTCACAATATGCCTGAGCATGACTTCCCCTCCTCCCCTGCCCCCCCACTAGGCTGCTCAGAGTGCACAATGTTCTGGGTCCGAACACGCTTATGTTATCACAATATTACTTTTTGTGATGCTGTAAAGAGCTCAATGGGCTTTATAGTTGTTTAGACTTTGAGACTTTTGGAGTCAACCAATACACCTTATATATTTACTGATTATGCAATACAGCTATTTTTGAATTTTTAAAGAGGCAGCTGAAGTTATATTCTGTGCATGGGCACAGGTAGCAATCACACGGCATGAGTACTCTCCTGAGCATGGTTGTGCAATCACACTAGTAAAACAAATTGCAATTTGGGGGTTAAAATTGCTTAGGCACGAGACTGATCACCTAGTGTGAGTACATACTCAGACTCTAAAAGACTCATGATCCTTTTTGCCCAGCAGTATCAAAAAAGTCAAATAGTTTGCATAACAGTAAGTGTCTATTAAATGCTGATTTATTGCCATCATATGAGTCATCTTTTTATTTGACACTAGCACTACTAGGGTGGGGAAGAGAGAGTCCGGAGTGCAGAAGTGTGGTGATTTTGGCTCTGAAACAACTAAACCAGAACGTACTTGCAGTACATGTCGTGTTTATAGCAAAGGGGCAAAACAATATATTAGTTACAGTGTAGAAGTGCAAGTTTCTGTTTTTTTTAAGATAAAATATAAAAACAATATCTGTATACCAAATCGGGACAGAACGTTGTTCCTCCTGAAAAATGGTGCAAAATCGAACACGCGTTAAAGAGTACATGACAGTGCTGTGATTGTAAATGTTGCAAATGGACAGTACAACCTTATGTAACATATATGCTAGCTGGCAAAATGAGTAATTTAGCTGAAGTTATCAGCTTATCTAGTTTGGGTTTTAGTATCTTTTAGGAGACATTCCATTAAAAATTGCAAATTCTTCAGCTGGATAAGCCATTATGATAGCAAACTTGCATACTGGCCTTTAGTTGTTTAAGTAACGTTATCAAACAAAAAATGACTTTGAGCCTGTTGGCCTGTTTGTTCATTTTTTTATTATCACCACATAGCGCCTTGTAATTTAAACCAACAGGTACTTTAATGATGTAATGCAGTGCACAAAATCCACGATTTAGTACATAATGTACATAATAAAATTCTACTCACTTTTACTTGTATAAGGCTTTCACTGTTCCCCCTTGGTTTGCATATAAAAGAACAAGGACATCAACATGGGAGGGATGCAGGATAGAGCTCTGGCAGAATACACTGTTCCCAGCTAAGGAAAGAAATCTTTTTACTTGGGGTGCTTTTGAGCAGAGCCAAATACACATTTGAAAGCCTGGCTAAATTAGTTAATCTGTCTAACAGAATGTCCATGATAATTCAGTGTGAGTTTGGCCTTATCAACAAAGTAAACATTTAATCGTTTCCATAGTGACTTCTATTGGAAGTAGCAGTCTATTCAACTCCTATTATACAGTGTCAGAAATAAAGTACCTTTTACAATGGTATGTATATGGCGAATTGCATGCAATCCTAAGAATTGCTAAACATTAGCATTGTCGTGTGCAGCTGCACAGAGAAAGTTGTGAAGTCGGTTTGCTTTTTAGTAGATGTGCAGCGCAGGGATGTACAAGTAAATCTTTCCCTTTAGTTTTATATGACTTCAATAAGACTGGACATGTTTAAATCATTTAAACCCAACAAGTATGGACCAATGAGCGTAGATCTGCATTCTTACTTATGGGAATGAGATATACAGCAGTCTTACTGTGCGGTTTTTGAGTACTATTGTACAGCAATTTTCAGAGTTATTTTGCTGGTGTTTTGATCACCGTCCCTGCTATGTCACAAAATATCCATGATTCACTCTGATGTTTAAATGGGATATGCCTTAAGTAAATACAGATGGGTTTTTGCTGACTTCTCTGCTCCTTCTGTGTACTGCTAAGTATATACAGATGTGCAGAAACAAATCTAAACATGCTGCCTTAATCCGTGATCATCCTGACTTGTGGAGAACGCTAAATGGTGGAAGGACTACAAATGTTTGTCTAATATTAATTGGTCCATATGCAAATAACAGCGGTGTCATTTTGATGTTAAACTCTCAGCTATTAATGCACACCAATTGTTCCAATTTTAAAATAATGAGGTGCAGATGAAATTGAAACATGTTAATGATGTTGAGGTCTTCCAGCAGTCAAGTTAATCATATTTTACCTTGTCATTATGCACAAAATGAAAAGATGTCACAAAGGAACGGTTTAATTATGTAATTTTTAAAATATAACCTATGATGACTGAATGCAACATAAAATCATGCATTGATGCTTCAGTCTTGATTGAAATGTTTTGTTTTGCATCTTGCCAGCACCTAAAGAAGTCTTTAAGGTTGTGGATAAGCAAAAGCTGCCCTTGAAGACCTCAGGTCTACAGCGTTCTCGTTCTGATGCAGGTCGGGACAATGTGGAGCATCGCAAACCACCCTCGGGCCTGGTCAAACCCACTACAGGCAGCTTTGGCTACAGAAAAACCACCAACACTGGCACTGCTACTGTAATGACTGCAGGGGGTGCCGCCATCTCTAGCGGGTCAGCCACAGTAGGAAAAGCTCCCAAGTCTTCAGGCATCCCGACCAAACCTGTGCCTGGAGGTGGAAGCCGGAAAAACAGCCTTGATGCCAGCAACGGCGAGAATGGCTTTCTGGCACCTAATGCTCGGGGAAGTGTTCAATACCGCAGCCTACCCCGCCCTGCCAAATCCAGTGCCATGAGTTTAACCGGGCGTGCCACGTCTCGTCCTGTCAGCAGTAGCATTGATGCCAGCCTCCTTACCCTCAAGCCTGTGCCCACTTTGCCTGCTACTATGCCTACTAGAGGGAAGGATGGCGGTAGCTTGAAGGCAGGAAGCCGTCCAAGCAGCACAGGGCCTGTTAACCAGACAGACAGGGAGAAGGAGAAAGAGAGGGCCAAGGCGAAAGCTGACCTAGAAAACAGCTGTCTGAAATCTGAGAACCAGAGAGACAGCTGTGGAGGAACTGCAGAGCAGATCCACAGAGTACGCAGGACCAGTACGAGCAAATACCCTGAGCTGAGCTCTCCAACCACCACACCCAGGTAGTGCCTCACACATGTCATTAACACTGAGGGAAAATCACTTTTTACAAGATTTGATATTATTAAACTGCTCTGAGAAGATTTAAAGCCATATCTTCTACTCGGCCTGAAGTCACAAAGTGATATTAATTGTCTTTGTGGTACCTTGGAATTGCTTGTCAAGGAGCCAGAAACAGTCCTTTACTGAAATTAGTGCATAATTAGGTAATGTAAGTTTTGCCTTACAGCTGCATCTGGTTTGAGTGGTTTATTAAATGACTATGAAACTACAGGCATGCTCCATTTAATGACAGCATTATGCTCTGTGAAACCGGAAGTTAAACGGATCTTAACGTAGTAACAGCCTTTTTATGCTGATCTATGTAAATATAAAGGGTATTTTTTTTAAAAACTGTTTGAAATATGGAAATGCATTAGAGATACCGTTGAAAACAGAAGTGAAACGCTACCATCAACACAGCTTCCCTAATGCCACCACAATAAAAATACAGTAATGTACTGTCACGACCATGTTTAGAGGAAATCCATAAAACTTCTGTGGATGGTATGATGGCCCTGTTTCTGTTTGAAGGAAGCCAAAATGCATTGATTAGACAGTGTTATAAACAACATGAAAGATTATGCAGATAAAACAAAAACTGTGATCCATGTGAACCACTTTAAATGGGTAGGTGTGTGTTTGATCTGTAAAAGGGTGGCATAGTACTACTCACAATAGGACAGCAACATACAGTATGGAAAGTTATATGCACAAGTAACTTGCACAAAATTTTCTCTAACCAGATCAATCATGTTAGTCTCTAGTAAATCTAACGAACAAACTAGCACATGACCTGTAACATAGTTGCACACACTAACTATAGACTTCTGTTCTTTAACACACACATCTGCTCATGGAGCCACATTGTTGATTGGCTGCTGGGGTGTCCAGCTGTTTACAGCTACAACATTCAGAGTTAAAGGACAGATTTTTACTTCCTTTTACAATGCATTATGATCTTCACAATTTTGGTCGTTAATGTGAACGCACTTTGTCTGATTGGTCATTGAACAGCACATACCTGTATGATGGGCTTCGATAACAAATATAAGGCACTCAGTTATTTCATATGTCTTCTGACAACAATGATTTTTATTTCTTTTGGAACAGAATGCTGATTAAGTCTCTGGCCCACCCTCCGAACTTGGTACACATGGACAAGGTGAATGCCAACAGCTTAGACTCATGTGTGACTATTGAAGACCTTCCCCCAAAGATCCCCCCATACTCCAAGCTGCAGGATCTGGTGAACTCACGGGGGCCAACTCGCCTCACACCCAGCCCTGCCCCTGTACTCAACATAGACTCGCCAAGTTGCTTTTCTGGCCAACCTCTCTCACTTAGCAGTTCACCTCTACTCTACCCCAAGATGTCGGGAGTTCACAGAAGCATGGAGTCCCTATCACTACACATGAGTCTGCCTCCAAGTGTAGAACTCCAGAATGAATCCATAAGCAGGGCCACAGGCACCTGGGGGGCAAGTACTCGGGCATCAGTGACATTGAGTGACAGGTGGGTTGGGATGCATGGGATGGTGTCTTGGTTGCAGGGGTTACAAGTGCACATTTTTAATACTTTAGATTTTAGAGATTTAGTTTTAGATTTTGTTGTGATGTTTTTTACATTCACATTAACGTTTAAAATTGTGAGCAGAGTAACGTGCCGACTGGTACTTGTTGCGTGTATGCACTGCCCTCTGCTGGTCAGAATATCTCATAGCTATTAAGTAAGATATTTTCGGATATGACGCTTTATGGCAGATTAAAATGCTGGAGGTTAATCAATATTGCAATATGCAATGCAGTAATGTAGAGTCGGTCAAGTTGATAGAAATGTGTAATAATACTGTGTGAGATTTAAAGTGTTATTATGGGATAAAGCATTTATTTGTGCTGTCCTTTACCTTCTCAGCTTACAAACTGATAGGAACACCTTACCCAAGCAAGGACTGAGGTACTCATACTTTGCATAGCCAGTTTATCTAAAACAATATGTATCACCAGTTATTTACACATGCATTCTGTCTGTCTTGCTCCAGTCGCTATGGCAGCAGCCAGTCAGAAGAAGGAAAAGAGCGCCGCCACTCCCACACGATAATGAGCATGACGGAGTCAGAGAGCCCACCCCAGCTACCTTCTCCGACCCACTTAAGTCAGTCCTTTACTGGCAAAACCCCACCCACCAATGTCGGTCAGTATATCATCTTACATTTTATTATGCGTTTCAAAGTGTGGCTAGCTCCACTTTTCCAACCTTGTACCCGTATTGGATTTGTACACTACATATATATACATTGTACACTATATATAAATATAAACAATACTTTATATTTCACATTTAAATAACTATAAATATAAATTCATATTTCTAGCTAGCTTTTTAAATAAAAGTTGAGAAATTTGATAATGTAAGATTTGGTATGCATCTGCAACCTATTTGATGCAACTCATTTTCATGAGTGATCACACAAGCTCTGGACCATGTGTGTAATTGTGCATCTGTTTGTCTCTTTCTGTGTCTGTATCTTTCTCACACTCACACACACACACACACACACACACACACAAACACACACACACACACATGCACAAAGACACTCTACTATATATGGTTTAATGCTTTATCCCTGACCCTTATATCTCTTTCAGTGGCTCCAATCCCAAGCTCAAACACCACCCCTCGCATCACTCGATCCAACAGCATTCCAGCCAATGAGGCGAGTTATGACCTGTATGCCAACTCCCCTCTGGGAAGCTCTATGTCACTAGCTGATCGTCCTAAGAGTATGATGCGCTCAGGATCCTTTCGTGACCATGGAGAAGATGGTGAGATAGTTATGTTCCTAATTTATATACCAAAAGTGTGATTGACCCTGCTCTCTAGTGAAATGCCACATTTTCCACATTTGTTGTCCAGACTGAAGTCTTTGAGCACTAATGTTTGATGTATAATATTGTTGGCATCTAGAGGTTTTCCACATCTGTTCATTTGAAGGTACATTGTTATAAACTTCTAAAACTTCTCAAAGTAGTCATAATACACATTAACTTATAAAGAAAAAAGCATAAGAATGAGTAAATTTAGTAGAAAATCTCACTTTGCTGTATGATTGAGTGTGGCAGGGCTGTTTCTGACTCACTGTTTTTGGGTTTCCATGGTATGGAAAACTCCATATCACATAACAGCATCGTGCTGGTGTTCACGTCAGTACCAGTGTACCTCCCTGTCCTATGTTCAACTCCGCTTGACTATTAACTACAATAATAAAACACAATAATTTACAATTGTATACTAATATCTGGCTACTATGGTCATAGAAAAGCAATGACTTAAAACTGAATTGCAAACAAAGATGTGACGGGTTAAATCAGAAATGAATTGTGCTTGTTTAATTTATTGTTTTAGTTGGTCAAATTGATTCTCAGCCTAAGTTTATGAATAAATGTAAGCTTATGTCTATGTTTTGTTTCAAACAATTCTGCTGGAGGGATTTATATGGGATATACCAGTAATGTTTTAGTCTCAGTACCAATATACTTGAGTCCCTGTCTTTTTAGCATCCACCATATTCTGTGTTTAAAAGTCCTCTTTTATGTAATTTTAGGATACATTGTCTTCCATTACTATGTCAAGCTCACAATCCTGACTCCTTTGCCTTTGTTTTTGCAGTTCATGGCTCTGTTCTGTCCCTGGCCTCCAATGCATCATCCAACTACTCATCAGTAAGTTGCTTTTAATACATTTTCAGAGGGAATTGTACCAGTGAAAGAAACTTTCTACATTGATATGTTCATTAAATGCTATTTTAAAGCATTATTTAGATAGTGATTTGAGAATTTCCTTTGTTCCTGCTGTTTTTTTTTTTTCAAATTAATAATCTTTTAGGAATACATTTTAAGATCTATAACCCTTTCTGTGCTGCTGGTAATCCAACACCCTTGCATTCTTGCTTACTCTTCCCGTATCTGTTCCTTCTTCTCATCTTGCGTTCTCAGACAGAAGAGAGAATGCAGGGAGAGGTAAGTCTGTCTCTGTGCCTTTACCAGTGGTTATGACTTTATATTTGTTTAAGCTAGTCCTTGTATAATTGGATCATTGTGTACTGACATCCATCCACTAGCTAGTAGGGTTCTCTTTTCATGATTCAGCATTTCTTGTTCTTATGTACACATCATGGGTAATAGCTTGCCTTTTGCTTATAGCTTATCATTCATTAGTAGTATTAGATGTTTGCAGACAGTAAACTTACAGTTCGTCTTTCTCACAGCAAATCCGAAAGCTAAAGCGTGAGCTTGAAGCATCTCAAGACAAAGTGGCCAACCTGACCAACCAGCTGTCTGCTAATGTACGTACTAAAATGATCAAAACACAGTGGATTTGTTGAACCAGCTGCTTTCAGTGAAAGTACCTTCAACTTTATGTTGTTATTTATTTGCCTTGTACATAATATCCTATACAGACTGTTTAGTAGGATTTCAGTTGATTTTTTTTTTTTACAAATTTATTTGTTATAAAATTCCATAATGAACATTTTATCCTTTATGTATAGTTAAAGTTCTCTATAACTAGGTCTCTAATTTTTGTAGCTACTGAACACATTTTTTCAAGTATATTTTGTTTTGTAGTGCATGTGATACTACTATGATCTAGGGGTCTTATCGTGATACTTTTTGTACCAATTGTACCACTATTCAAACAGACCGGTCTGGATTGTACCAATGAGTTATAAAACATTTTTTTGTATAGCTCTGTAGTTTTGTTGTGTGTATATATATATATATATATTTTTTTTTTTACTTTAAATGGCAATGTATGTTAAATGTTTACTGATGGCATTCAACAGAACCCATCAATCTTCCATTATAAATATTTTAAAGATAATGGCTTTCTCTGGTGTTCTTAGTACAGAAAAATGTAAATTCTGATTTGATTCTGATCACAAATACACTACAGATGTGGATTATAGAGATTGGAAAATGCTGGAATATTCATTTAAACCTGATGTCTGTATTATGATGTCATCTTATATTCCATCACTTGATAGACCACCAATTATTTATTATTTATATTATCACATTTACTAACCTACACCAGTCAGCTCTCCCCTCCAGAATGTTTCTTTTCTACAGAACTGGGTTCAGTATACATCAAGCAGTAGTATTCAGTCACATATAGTGCATACTTTTGCATCCTGACACTGTTAGTTAGTTATTTCATCAGCAGTGGCCTGATCCCAGTACTGTTCGTATACATATGAGTGTGTGCTTGTATGTGTGAGTAGAATAACCCTGGCCTTAACACCACTGTCCCTTTCTCCTTGGCCTATGTCCTCTCCTGGCTGTGGGCTGGTTTGCGGGTCCTCGGGGGCTTCTGGCTCTAGCAGGCAGGCCAGGTTTGTTGGAATGTCACTTCCAGCCTGTACTTTGTTGCTTTTGCATGACTTTAACCTCGTCACCTCCCCTGCAGGCCCCCTACCCCCCCAGTCTGGTGCTGGGTGATGATGTCAAGTGGAGATCATTATCAGGTGTCATCTGGACGTCAGCTTAGGCTGATTATGCCATAGTATTGTTGATCAGTAAATTGAATGCTGGAAGGATGGCTCATGAGGACCTGATCAGTGTCCACACATGTGCACAAAAGCGAATGCAGTGGCAGACAAAGAAAAGCACAGGCGCAGGAATTCAATATTCTGATATTTAGCAACTGTATGCACAGGTATCTGCTCAATTCACTTAATAATGGACAATCACAATAGATATTATCACTTTGTTTGAAGTTTGTGTCTGGTGATTGTTAGTGTAGTTGTACAGTAGTGTTTAAAGATACAGTCATGTGTTTAGTAGCTGTATGGTTCATGGTCACTGAGTGCAGTGCTTAATACAGAATGCAAAATGAGCTCTAAAATTAAAGCTATTTACTGTTAAATTCATTAAACCATTGATTGGTATTTTGGTGCTGAGCAGAGGACAAAGGCACAGAAAAACATCAAAACAAACCTAAAAAGCATGAAGACGTTGGCAGAAGGATATTCACAATGTAAAATTTCTTTTAGAGTTAGTTAATAAATGGTGACAGTTCTTTTTAACTGCCAGTGTATCTTTAAAAACATGGCAATATGACAACATAACATGTCCAGTGCTGCCAGAAACTCGGTGAGATAAACGAAAAGGTTGGCGTTTAATGTGCTAATTGTGTGCAGACTCTTGCAGACCTCATGTATTTATCCTTCCATAACCCAATTCAACTTCTGTTCACCTCATACCCTCACCTGTCATATTACACCTGTTATATCACAGCCTTTCTTCATTGTCTTCTCCTCCATCCCTCTCTCCAGCTCAGATGGAGATGTACACCTGTGTGTGAGGTGCAGTAAGTGTTTTTGAACCATGTGTCTTTGTCTGTCCGTGACTGAACCAGTTTTTTATTTCAGGCAAACCTGGTGGCAGCATTTGAACAGAGCCTTACACTTATGACAGCTCGCCTCCAAAGCCTGTCAGTCACCTCAGATCAGAAGGTCAGTGAGTTTGTGCACATCTATGTGTACAAGGTCAACCGCGATGGTGTTTAGCATGCCCCCTAGTGGCTGTCTGCTTAACATGTTTTAATCCCATTTACACCTATATGTACAAGTAAATGTTTTGCAAGCAAAACTTTTAATGACACTTTTTGTAATTATTGGCCTTCATAATAATATCTTTCACATTATTTTTTTTATTGGATATTGTTTATCCCAGGAAAAAAATACTGTGAAATTTCATAGTAAAACTGTAAACTGCTTGACAGTATTAATATGAACTTTCACAGTTTGACCATAAATTATTTAATTATCTATTATTCATTATCCTTTATAGATTTGATAGATTTTAGATGCATTTCTATTGTATTTCACTTTTTAGAAACCCAATAACCCTTAATTTTTGCACAAGAAAACAAACAAACATAATAAAACAGTAGTACAGTTTGAACTTTCACTTGTTTAGTTTTGCCTCCTGATGTAGTTTAAAAGATGATGTCATAGCCCTTCCTGTTTACTTGGGTCAAAAATGCAAGAGGTTTGCTTCTTTCAAGCAGCAAAGTTTTTCTTTAAAGGGTTTATATTTTTTACATGATATTTCTCTTACATTCCTCCACTGATGGTGAGGTAATGCTTTTAGGAAGCACTTAGTATTAGATTTCATGGCACTGAGAGTGAATGTTCATAACCTCAAGTATCATTAGTCCACTGTAGAATTTGGATGGCGGTGTGATAGAAAGGGATGCATTAATATACATTAAGGCTACTAAACGACAGATATTGTTACAGTGAGCGCATTTGTCACAATAGTGTTTTGTTTTTTTTAAACTAAATATGCATGCTAATGATTTCTGCCTCATGCATCTTATACTTATAGGATAATGAACTTCAGGACCTGAGGGATACCATTGAAAATTTGAAATTCAAAAACACAGAAGCCCAGGTCATCATTCATGGAGTGCTGAACAACCCTGATACTGCACCAGGAGGTCAGAACTTTTTTATATAAACAGTAAAACACTGATAAAGTCTGGTTATTGTCCAATGTTTAACATAATTATTATTTCCTTTGTCACTTCTCTAGAACTGCAAATGAATAGACAGAACTCATCTGAGAGCATTGCTAGTATGAACAGTATCACCAGTCATTCCAGCCTGGGTAGCCTGAAGGAACAAGATGCCAAGAAAAAGAAGAAGAAAAGCTGGGTAAGATGGTGGCAAAATGTTGTCTGACATGTTAGATAACTGGACAGGCAAAATCCAAAGATAAGTAATCATTTAAAATAATGTAGTTTATTTGTTTTTTCGAAAGTTGATATTGGATCATTGTCTGTCTGCAGCAATCTGATTAATAA
This sequence comes from Parotocinclus maculicauda, assembly GCA_034780255.1. Classification (NCBI taxonomy): domain Eukaryota; kingdom Metazoa; phylum Chordata; class Actinopteri; order Siluriformes; family Loricariidae; genus Parotocinclus; species Parotocinclus maculicauda. Next base: position 4,950 of record JAUZSU010161664.1, on the reverse strand, counting down.
TTGGTCACGTGACTTATTACTTCATGTGCCATGCAGTTTATACCTATAAGCTCTGTGAATTCGTCACATGAACAAAACGAAAAAAAAAATTTTTTTTTGATTGCATTTCATAAAATTTCAGGACGTTATTTTCCCAGGTATGTGTTTTATTATTCTTAAATTTAGAAAATCACCAGCACAACTTAGTTATCATGTTTAAACACACATTTGGCCGTGTTCCGTCTTTCAAGACTGCGATCAGCTGGTGTCGTAATGGGTTTACCTGCTCTAGGTTTCTGTCATTTGGACCTGGATAAGGGAGATATCTTTCTATCTATCTATGTAGCCATCTATCTAATGTGTGTGTGGTTGTATGTCAAGTGCAATTCTTACATAGCACGCTACAGGAGCAACTACAAATAAGGGATCTTTAATGAAATGTTTTGAAATATGTCTGTCTATAAGCTGGCAAATTTTAGTATTCTGAAAGATATTGTTATGCTTTTTATCAAAATATCCATGAATGTAACCGCACATCGATTGATCATGCTAGCCAAAGTCATTACAAAATTTTACCCGGCTAGTACAGTCGTATGATCATTGTACACTTGTATTAAAAAGGCCAGTTTTTCTGACAGTTCCTTTTAACAAATAAACAAGCACTTTTAGCAAAGTGCAACAACCTAGGAGAGACAGGTGGACTCGGGTGTTTCGGAATGCTATTCTACTGGTTTGCAGATGGTTTGACTGCTAACAGAATCAGTGTGCAATTAAAGGTACATTTTGAAGAACATACAGTATATTGTTATTGAATATATTGTTTATGAATATTGGTCAGGGTGAATTTTCATTATCACAAGATGCTCTTTGGAATATTGTGAAATTATGCTGGCATCATCAGATTGTGCACACATTTGTGGAGTTTATGCCAGTTTGAGCGCATGCTGTCATTACAAAACTAAAAAAAGATATTTCAATCTTCAAAAATATATATTTAAAGTTTTTGGTATAGTATTTTGCTATACCAAGAATTTGGTATAGTCCTTGTCTAATTGTGCTATTGCATGCTTTGTATTGTGCAGTGGAAACAAAACTAAGTATGAGTCTTATCTCTTTCCCATGCTTTCCCTTTTTCTCGTTTAAGGTCTATGAGGTGAGTATCTTCCCCTACTGTTCCCACCCAAAAAAACAATATTTATTATACATTATACATTTTTATAATATTTATTTTAAAATTATATTTATTTTTTTCCGACCTACTTTAATACCCTCACCTATACAACCCCAACTCATTTCTCTTGGAATAAAAGCTTCACTTTCACATTTATTATGAAAGTCTACTAACTCAAGGTCATTGCATAAATTACATTCATGATTCCTTTAACACTGTAAAATGAACTGTAGATTAGTTCACAGTTCACATTGGCTGAATTTTGCATGTTTCTCATGAAGATATATGATTATTTTTACTTGAGAATCAATGTGTTACCAAGTTCTTTTACCTGGGTTGTGAATTATCTAATTTTTTATCTCATAGCTGTTTAGCTGCAAAGTCTGATGTTCCTTGCTTCTGAATGTGCACATTGTAATTTCTAATGCTTTCTTTACTTTCTTGAATTATTCTTGTAATTAATATTTGGTTTATGAGGATTATTGTCTCATAATGGAAATGATGAATTTTCTTTTAGCACTGACTGGCAACTTTATTAGGCACCCCTTTTTTAATTCAGAGCTGCCTTAATTCTTTGTGGAATAGACCATTACACCACCAGCAGCCTAAACCAATGATACCAGCAGGATGGATCCATTGTTTTATGTTGTTTATGCCAAATTTGGACCCTACTGTCCAAATGTCTTGGAAATAACTGAGACTCCTCGGACCAGATAAGGTTTTTCCAGTTTTGTGAATGTCTTGACTTACAACCTCAGTTGTCTGTTCTTAGCTAACATGAATGCCCCCCAGTGTGGTTATCTGCTGATATAGCCCATCCACTTCAAGGTTGTACCTGTTGCGCATTCAGAGGTGCTCATCAATAAAGTCAAATTTATTTATTTGACACTTTTTACAATGAAATGTCTCAGAGAAATTTTACAATATTGTAACAAGTGATTATTTGAGTTACTGTTGCCTTTCTGTCTGCTCAAACAAGTCTGACCATTCTCCTCTGGGCATCAGCAAGCCATTTTTTGCCCCGAGAACTGTTGCACACTGGATATTTTTTTTTTTTTCAGTTCATTTTCATTCAACCTTAGAGATGACTGTGTGTGAAAATCACAGTAGCTGAGCTACCAGCATTAACAACATTGTGACAGTCAAAGACACTTAAATTACATTTATTCCCCATTCAGATGCTCAGTTTGAAGTTTAGATACCACGTTGATTAGACATTTGCGTTAATGAGCAGTTTCACAGGTGCACCTAATTAAGTGGCCAGCAATTAACTTATCTTATATGTAAATAGTATATGTAGTATTAAATGTTTGCCCTCTGATTTATGTTTTTGCAGTTGAGGAGTTCATTTAACAGGGCTTTCAATAAGAAAGGCTCCAAACCATACTCCGACATTGAGGAAATTGTCACACCGGAGTCCTCAACCCCCTCTTCTCCTAAAATGCAACAGGATGCTGAAAAATCACCTTTCTCCCCAATTTCTTCTGCTTCCATCTCCTCCTCTGGGTAAAAAAACCATTATATATCACCATTATAATAACCATTATAAATATTACTGATTATGTATAATGCATAGTGAGTTTAGAGTTGTGTAAATTGTGTTTTGTACAACATACTGTACGAGGGCAGTAAGGAAAACGAGGCTGATGAGAATGAGGTGTCAGAGCTGCGGTCTGAACTCTGGGAAAAGGAGCGCAAACTTACTGATATCCGGCTAGAGGCCCTAAGTTCAGCTCACCAACTGGAGCAGCTCCAAGATGCCATGAACAAGATGCAGGTCTGTAATGCAAGTGCACTTACACAGTAATATTTGCATACTTTGCTATCTAATGTGCTAATATGAAATGCCAGAACATTGGTAAACAAATCATATTTGAGCATCGTACTGAGAATATAATTGTTCTGAGGGAATTACTATAGCTGATCGATAACGATAATACTTAAATTAACATTTTACATGATTTGTGAGAATAAGAGTAGATTTAATTGTGGGCACTTTTCAAATTCACAAAATGTGAATTCCTGTGGCAGCAGTTCAATGCATAAACGGGCCAGCAGCTTCAAGTAATTTTGACATTAACTTTTAACCTAAATGTCATTGATATATTCTTTTGATAAGAAAGATAAATGGAACGTTTCATTTTCAACATTGGAAACTGGTTTGAGATAATCAGTCAGTACAATTGTGGAGAGATAAACTAGGGCTGCACATCACAATTGTTTTTTTTCCTATTTTTTATTTTTTTTAGATTAGTCGATTAATTTAATTTATTAATTTGTTAACTAGGTCTAAATGGGTTGTGTGTTGTCAGTTAAAATAATTAGCTCAAAGTAATGGAAAAAATAACGAAACCAAATTTGTAAATGTTCCTCTTAATCTTCCAATGTTTTCTTTAAACTTATCTTTAAAATACAGTATGCAGTCCAGGGAATAATTGTTATTGTTTTAAGTATGCAGCTTATCTAAATAATGTTAGGTTATTGCTATAAAAGTTTATGAATAAACAGCGTTTTGAAGATAAACGGACATGATTGGAGAAAACGGATGTGATTTTTGGATTCGGCACACTAAAGTACATGAAGATCATGATATCTTGTAGTCAGCAAAATTGATGTAATCCTGTATTTTTGGGTGAATAATGGAAGCTGATAGTGTTCTGATAGTGTTCTGGCTTTAATGAGAATGAGAATGGGGACCAAATGGGGAGCAGCGTGGTAATGGAGGACACAGGATTTTTGTATACAGAAACCAGTAGTTTTCATTTGGATTACAGGGTATAATGCTACTTGATATTTGGGTTCTCTAATCAGCTTTGATAAGTAAACTAAACTAAGCTCCGATTTGCTATTCTGTTTACTGTACCAACCCATATTTTCTTTACCAACTTATCCCTGAAACCATTTAACAGATTTTTTTTTCTCCTGCAGAGGACTGTAGACAACTTAAAAGCAGAGAATGATCAATTGAAAACGGGCGTTTCCAGGCCCCCCAGTTCCACCTCTCAGTCCTCTGGTCTTGGCTCTCTGGGCAACTCATCACCACGGCAATCTGTGGCATCTCTTAGCAAAACTTTCAGCATGGGAGGAAGTGAAAGCTTTAACACTGGTAAGGCTTCAGAATATGTCGTTATACAGTCACTGCTCACTTTTTTAGGTGCGCCTACTTGTTTCTACATTTATTTACATATACATAATTTAGCAGTCCATCTTATCCAGTATGGCTTGCAACTTCCAAGCAATTGTGGGTTAAGGAATTTGTTCAAGGATCCAGTAGAGTCAGCTTGGCAAAGGAGGGATTTGAACCCTGAACCTTCTTGTTCAAAGTCTAATAACCACCAAGCTACCACAGTTTTTTCAATCATTGTTCAGCTCTGCTTACCATGTATATCTACTGTGTAATCCATGTGTTTCTCTACATACTTTGTTAGCTACATACTTTGTTCTCTAATAGTCAGTGTGTCTTATCCTCGCATACCAATACAACCCACACTAACACACCACATCAGTGCTGGTCCTGTGGGGGTTTTAATAATTAGAGAGCAGAATATTAATGGGACTAACAAAGTATGTAAAGAAACAGTTTCTCCAAGTGCTTCTATATGAAACGTAAAAAAATAGACAAGACTTTAGAAACAGAGCTGTACCTGATACATTGATTGGTGAGTGTGTACAGTGTTCCCTCGTTTATTACAGGGGTTACATTACAGGACCGAGAAACGAAAGTCCGCGAAGTAGGGACGCTATATTTATTTAAGTATTTATACACTATTTTAGCCGTAGAACTTGCAGAATGTTTGGGT
>JAUZSU010161654.1:0-13781 GCA_034780255.1 Parotocinclus maculicauda | reverse complement strand
AAAAGGCCAGTCCCAAATTGAGCAAGCCCAAAGCGACAGTGGAAAGGAAAAACTCCCTGAATAAAGAAGTAAGAAACCTTGGGAGGACCAAGACTCAAAAAGGGACCCGTCCTCCTTGGGTGGGCCAGATGTTATTTGAAATAATTAAGTTGTAATAATTGTCAAATTAGGTAAATAATAGCATTTAAATTAGTTCTGAATTTTCAAATAAAGAACTACATAGATTTAAGATAACGAGACCTCAGCAATAAGTTATTGGAGGCACATCGTCTCTAATAACTCTAATAACTAAATGATGGAGGCAGTAACTGCACTCTGGTGGGACCCTGGCATGCTGTACTGGGTTCTGTTGATGAAGACCAGTAGAGTAGATTACTGCTTGTGTTATGACTGAATAAAGTCGTACCCGACGTCTTAGTATCATAATATATTATTCATTATAGAGCTATTAAAATGAGAAATTGTTTTGCATGACTTTAAACGACAGCCTGCAAAAGGTTTCTTCCCCCCTCGGTGGAATCAGAATCAGAAACTCTTCCACGAGCTGCGTATTTCACATGCAGCAGAATTCTGGAAGCCTTCAGAACATCAAAAGGATCCAGAACCTCAGTGAAAACACGTCTTAGGTGGAAACCTCAGCTGAGTTCACGCAAGTCACAGAACAGCCTCTCAACACACAGGGACTTCCAATTTCAAGAAAGCCCGATACATTTGAAAGCAAAGCTTCCAGCTTCCGTTCTAAGATTTGGCTCACGCTTATCTGCTCGACTGGTTTCCACTCGTTGGCAGACCCCCTTAGTTTTAACCAGAATTGTGCGCAGAGGAGTGAGAAGGAAAACAAGAAAAGGAAGAAGTGAAAACAGAGGGAGAGATTGAAAGAAAAGATACAGATAGAAAGTGACAAGTCAGTCTTGCTTGGCTTGGTTCAATGCCTGACTTAAACGAGTGTTTCAACAGACCTCTCAATGTGAGCCAATCATGCAAATGTATTCTCTGTGAAGCTCAGGGCTTACGAGTGTTTGGAGAACGAGATGGATTACCCTGGCTAACCAAGCTCGTTAACCAGGGTGTAGCGATGCGATGCAAAAATGTCACGGTGTGCATCGTGGAGATATATACGTGTATACATTTACTCCATTTTTCAACCCTAGAGGGTCATATGTCATGCTACCATACGCATAGTATCTGTTCTGCAATTGGAAACACATTAAGGTAAAGACGAATGTGAGGATGTTTAAAGGCTCAGTGAGCTTGTTTGTGTAGTTAGATTTTTTGTTTACGATAGCACTTAGTTTTTTAAATTTGGTGAAACTGCTACAATTGCATGTTGTTTCATACTTTATTTTATTACTATTCAAATCTTAACTGTTACTAACTCTTTAATTGCAGCAGACAGATAAAAATGTGCGTTTAAATTTAAAATAAAAACAGGAATGTTTTTACTCATTTATTGTAAAATGTGGTGAAGCTACAATGGAACATTTTATTTATTATTTGAAATCGATGTTTCTAGTCACTTCTGAATTTTGTTTTGTCACAAAAAACTTTTTAAAGAAAACTTGCATTGTTTACACAAACAAATCATAAAAAATAATCATCTTTATACTGCTACTAACAAATCTGGCAAATGGGTATTTTTACGTATTAAGTAATTAATCCTGCATAGTTCCCTTCTGACCCTTTTCACCTTCCATAGTCAGCTGCTTCATTATTACCGCCTTCCAGCGGTTTGTAAAACCTTGTGTTTGCCCATCCATGTGTCTCTTTACAGTTTGTTTTGTCCCTGTGTTTAGATCGTGCTCTCACAGTTTAAATCCATCCCTCACCAGGCCTAAAATTGTAACTAAACCTTTATCACCTACACCTGCATCCACCTACACCTCCATTCCTACAACTGAGCATGAGAGTATACAAATTTTACCTGCTGTTTTGTCAGTATTAAACAAATGTTAATATAAGCGTAATTGTTTATGAGAACAATGAAAGAATGCTTGATCATCCAAATCACTCATACAGAGCTGTGCAAAAGTCTTAGGCCACCATTGATTTGTTGTATTACCAATCTTATAATGACCATAACATAACATATTGTTAACAGTTGGACAAAAAAAATACAAACATGGTTTTTACACTGCATTGATCTACAGGTTGGATTTGAACCTTGGCTCTTCTGGTCCAATACCTTCACGACTAATCTGCCACAGTCCCATTATGTATCCCTGACCCACACCAAGGGCAAATGGTTTTAAAACTCAATCATCCACTCACTTTTCCATAGTGTCCATATCTAGTGCTGATTCCCCTGTGGTACTGGTTAGACCCCAGCTTCCTGTGACTCTGAATTAGATGAATCAGGTACAAAAATAAATAAATGAATGAATGAATAAATACTAATAGTATAATAGTTAGGGTCATGGTGGATTTGGCCGGGATTAAGTGCTTGAAGAAAATGGGTAAATGAATGAATAATTAATACATGTGCATACAGGAATCCTTGTAGTAAAATGGTAATTCCCTTTAAATATTTCATTCTTAATGTAATTTGTAAAGGTGAACTAGAGTTTGCAGACCTGGAACCACAGACCACTCTTTTCTCCACTGAAACTGTCAACGGCCGATGTTAATTTATTTAACACCACATCTGAGACTATGTGCAATTTTCTTCAGGGTAATCACAGACACAAGCAACTGGAGCCCTGTGTCTCTCAGATTTCTTATATTTTTCGTAATTCCTTTTTATTCTTGCATCATAACTATCTTAATAAAGCATGGCTTGTCAGCTACAAATGATGTACAAATAAGAGGCGGCCGTGAATCACAAGGGACGTAGAGTAGCTCAGATCTGAGCTTGCTTTAATGCAGCATTAACGAATAGGAAGTCAGTGGGTACAGCTGGTACAGACTCATCAAATTCCGAAAAATCAGATTCAAAATACATTTCATACTAACAAGCACTACCTTCAACACCAGTTTACATAATGCTTCTAGAAGGTGCGCCAGAGGCTAATATGCTAGCCCACCACCGCAGGCACCGGGGTTCATGTCCTGGCAGTGTCTACTGGCTGGGAAGGGCGATTTGAGAGAATCGTCCCCTTGCATTGCAACTGCAGCTTTGAGAGGGATGTGTGTCCTTTTCAATTCACGCTTAATCCAATTCCCCCGTGCAATGTTGGAATATGAAAACCTTCCAATTAGTGATATTCAAGTGGTAAAAACGCATGTGGCATCAGTGTGAGCAGAATTAATGTTCAGCAATCTCTAACTGACACTGCATTCCTTATAAGGAACCAATATGATGATGTGTAGATTACTGCCGGGGTGAATTATGTTCACTGGATCTGTGTTCCATAGCAACATTTGGGAAATAGTTCCTGTTTTTGGTGGATAACTGACGTACCACAAAAGAAAAACAAGCACTGTAATATGTGTTGTCTCTTTACAGCAAAGCGCAATAAAGAAACAAGTGGAGAAACAAAAACGGTGTGTTTGCTACGTAGTGCACCAGCGCTAAAATCAGTTTGCTCATGTTTTAAATATAACAAGAAATATGTATTTCTGCGTGTCATCAATTCAATCTTCAGGTACCTGTGATGAACAACACATTTATTTATTTCCGTGTTGACAACTTTTGAAGCAAATTCTGATCTTCTTTGATATGCTACATGACCACCTTCAAATTGGAAAAAACTCTCCTTTGAACCATTATGGTGGCTTTCAAGATGGCTTTCAAGATCCATGTTCTGGATATAGCCTAAAAGATATGTCGTTTTTCCTCTTTGTTTCTGAAATACAATTATGTATTATAGTATAGATTTTATTGTGTTATTTTTAATTATTATTATTACAAGCGTGTAATATAAAATTTCACATAATTTAGCACATTTCCTACATATAAAATCTAGACTACTCAAAGAGGTTGGGTCCCTTTCTGAGACATGGTTTTCCCAAGTTTCTTCTTCATCACATGTAGGGCGTTTTGATTTGCCACTGCCACCGTAGTTTTACTCAGCTGGGGCTGTGGGCCTAAATATTTGTAGAGCTGCTCTGAAAACAGGCTTTGACTTGCTTGCTCAACTTTGAAATTGGGCCACTTAAGTCTTCTGTAGTTTGTCATATGGCAGGTTATGGCCCAAAACTTGGTCAGTTTAGTCCTGACTAAAGATCTTGCAGCCCTTGCTGACTGAAACGATATTCACTAGTGCTTTCTAAAACACTGGTGGAATGAGTCTGTTGCAGAAGGTGCTCTCACCTAGCCCCGTGGAGGGCATGGGTACTATTTTCTAAGATGTTTTCCAGTTTTGCTACCATCATCTCTCCCTGCCTCCAGTGTGTCCAGCGTTGACCTTGAGATGATACTGATCTGTTAATAAGGCGCTTAGCATCCCCTGCAGTGGTACCGCTTTCAGAGAGGGACAGAAGAGTTCCAGTAGCTTACTACCGACATCAAAAGACCTGAACCTCCAGAAAAAAAGTCTGATCTGGCCTTTCTTGTACAGTGCATCAGTATGGTTAGCTTAGTCCAGTCCAGTCACATCTGTCTTTTAAGTCAACCGCCTGTTATTTATAGGACTGCACTACCTCCACCTCCTCCTCCTACTGAACGGTAACAATTGTGACATGCCACAAATGCACCGCTAGCTTCTTGCTGACATTAAGCTGGAGGTGATTCTCAGCATAAAGCCATACATTATGAATAATAAAGTCAGTATGTGATTATGAACTTAATCACTGACTGAAGCTTAATGGTTAGTGTTAATTATCTCCATTAATTTTCCTAGGTGAAAGCAGGCAGATAGCTCGACTCACCAATCTCCTGCTACCCAAATCAAATGAGCTGTGAGGGGAAAAAAGAAAATGAAAGAGGAGGAGAAAAAAAGAGTTCAATAATAAATTGGAATTTAACCTCCCAGAAAGTGCTGGAAGAAAAATGACAGCAATACAATACTTGGAAGGAGTGCTGAAAAGGACTTTGTTTAGGCGAGTGGCTGTGTGTTTGTCCTCCAGCATCTGCTGTTAATCAAAAAAAAGTTGCAAAAACACGGCAACCTCAAAATGCCTCTCAGTGATGAATACTTGCGGGTTGCTAGAACTCGAGACTTGAGCGTGATGTGCTGAAATAAGGGTTTGAGCTGGCAGGAGAGACCTGAGCCTTTTTCCGCTTCGCCTTCCCTCATCCCTGGCTTTGTCAGCATCAGCCAAAGAGCCACGGCCCCAGCTTCTGCTTGCTAGATGGAATAAGACCTATTGAACATGTTCTCAGAAGAAAAGGCAAGTAGTCTAACTTTGAGAATGGCACATCTATGCATCCCTTCCCTTTATTTTGAGCTTCATCATGTCCCAGATGATCAAACACTGCTTTCATCAGTCTACAACAGCCACCAGTGCCACAAAATGTGCTTCCCAATTTGATTCATAATAAACCTCAGATGATACAGACCTGGGCTTGTGGTAAAGATGTGCACCACTATTTACTACTGACACCAGTGACCAATAAGGACAACATAATCATCACAGATTACATTCATTCATTTAGCAGATGTTTTTATCCAAAGACAGTCACAATCGTAATAGAGTACAAGCAGCTGAGGATAAGGGAGGTTTTTTAATGACCCAACAGTGCTGTACTTCGTGTGAATTGCTAGCACTGCTTCAATAAATCTACATATTAAAATCTACACATGTCCATACATATGCTTGACTGCGTTTCTTCTGCAGGCCAGTAACATCTTTCCTGGTGAATAATCTAGATAATCGATATTATCATAATAAAAATTTAAAAAATTAGGAAGCACCACGTGACAATTACAGTCTTACAGTGATGCTTCATTTGTTGTGAAGGCTTTTATATGAATTTTATATTTCTGTGTAAACATGACCGAAAACTTAAAAAATAGCAATCATTAAAGCCAATTAAACAAACAAGATACGCCGGCAATGCAGCAGGCTTTTGGATGAAGACAAAATGTTCTGGGTCTTTAGGTTTAAATAAGAAGTGTTATGTCTGAACAAAGAAAAACGCCACCTTTCAGCATAAGAACTTCATTACATCTGTCATTCATGCGAGTGATAATATCATGGTTTTGACCTATCTGTATCTGACCCAGGACATCTTGCCATTTTAATGGAACAATGAATTCTGAAACATGCCTGCAAATTATAAAGAACGCTATCAGGACATCTTTGCATGAATTGAACATCAGGTGATGGACAGCAATATAAATGTGAATGTAAATGTATATCAATAATATCTGTACACAAATGACTATGCGAATGTGAGTGTTTTCCACCTTGCCAAAGGTTTCTGAGTTTCTGCTGCTACTCGGGTTTTTCCCAATTGCTGCCTTAGTAAGGATGCTAAACTGCATTTTACTTTCACTGTTCACAACAATGTTTATTTCAGTGACAATAAAGCTATTCTATTCTAGTGGCTTGGTCTATGGTCACATGACGCAGACCAGGGGTGCCCCTGTTATAAAAACAGGCAGGCTGCTGTTGAGAAGCAGGAACCAGCACCCTTCTGAAACTATAACACCTAACAAGATCTGATTCAGCTTAAGGCAAGCAGATATTAAAGTGTGCTAGAAAAAGCACCATGCTTAGCAATGTTATGGAGCTTACTACTCACCAAAATGACAGAGTTTGTTCTTTTAAAGAAATACATTTCATACATCTTTTATGTTTAGACACAAAGTGAAGCAGACATGCCTTGTAGACTTCACAAGAGCATGTTCCGATTCCCTTCTGAGACACCCCAGCTGCCCTTCCTTTCTCCTACAAGCTAAATTTGCTCCCTATTCAGGGATATGTGGAGCACTCCCCAACTCCCAAAGCCATTTATTCAACTCTGCGGTTGTCAGGAATTACTCCGGGTCAGAGCCGTTGCCAAGGAAACATTCTACACCAATTAAACGAGTATGCATATTGAGGAGAGACAAAAATATATAGTTTGTGCCGAAGCCCTGAATTACCCCCGAGTCAAAGTTGCCCCGCTGGAGTCTGCATGTACTGTTTGGTAAGATGACACAAACACCATAATGTTTGCCCAAAACTTGGCTTTTGAATGCTTGTTTTTCTTTCAGTTAATTCAAAAACTGCACAGATGCCAAGCTGGTCCTCTAGCTTTGATCTGGGAAAAAAACAAGACTGTGTTTGTTTAGCAAATTTCGTTTCAAAGGTTATATGTATAAGGAGGGAGAGAAGATGAAAAAGCAAATGCACGCATGTATATGGAGGCTGGTGACAAACGCATAAACTCTTTGAAACAGTTTAGTCTCTTGCAAGCTGATTTATAAAATTAAAGTGTAGGACTAACTCTCTGAAGGACAGCCTCTGCACCGTCTACAGGCTTGCTTTTGTTTTGTCTGACAGCTTCACTTTTATCTCATAACAATACCCAGCAGAAGATGTGGGGGCAAAACTGCATCAAACAAATAAGAACCCAACTGTGAACACAAACGAATAGCAAAGCAAGGATCCCAGCATTCCATCCTCTGTGCAGCTGGTTTTATGATTAAGAACAAACCTGAAAATATCTATTGTGTAAGTTTGTGAAGGTATGTTCATTTGATCATCTGAGGCAACTGGTCAGGCAACAGGGGTGCAGATCCTGTTTTAAAAAACCTAGTGAAACATGTCTAAATGAACCTGCATCTCAATTTATGAAATATTTTTTGCACATACAGCCTGACTCGGTGGTTAAGGTACCAGACCCCTAATTGGAAGGCAGTGAGTTTGATAACCAATTGTACCAAGCTGCAACCTTTGGAACCTTGAGCTAGGATAAATAACTCAGGGAATGGGCAGGTTAACTAGACAGGGTAGTTCTCTGAGTTCAATACTGACACCAGCAACCTGGAACTGTTGGTCTCTCAATCCTCGATGGCCCAGAAAGGGAAACTTTGACTCCTAACAGGCCAAATTGGAAAACATGAGCATCCAGAGCAGGTTTTTGGAGGTTGGAGTGAAACCATGCAGACATGTGGAAAACATGCCAAACTCCACACAGACAGGAAACAGGGACAGGTATGGAACTCACAACCTGCTGTGCCACTGTGTTCAACTCCTGTGATGTTTGTTTATTTGGTTTATTTAACTATACACAACAATAATCCAAAACTTGTCACACATTTACTCTCAAGTTTGTTTTATTGTATTTTTTTCAAATTTTGCAATCGGCATCAGTGGCCATGTCAGCGAGACACACACACGGTTGCATCTACACACAAGGTTATATCAGGGTTATATGCACACAAGTAAATGCCAATTTAGAGACACAAATTAACCTAACACGCATGTCTTTGGACTGTGGGAGGAAACCGGAGTACCCGGAGTTAACCCACAGAACCAGAGAGGCTCCACACAGAAAGGCCTCAGGCCGCTCCACCCTGGAATTGGACCCAGGACCTTCTTGCTGTGGGGCAACAGTGCTACCCACTGAACCACCGTGCTGCCCGCCAATGTATTGTAATCAGTTAACCTAATATGTATGTCTTTGGACTGTGGGAGAAAACCAGAGTACCCAGAGTAAACACATACAGACACGAAGAGCACACCCCTCCCAGACCCAGTCCACCCTGGTATTAAACTCAGGACCTTCTCACTGTGAGACACAGTGCCACCCTCTGTGCTGCTGGTAGACATAACAGCCACCAGCTGGCAAAATCATAGCCCTTAGTTATTAGTGAACTGGCATTCATATTTCCTGCCTAGCAACAGTGCTCTCGCTTAAATTATGAGTACATGGGGTTTGGCTCTGTACGTTCAGTCAAAATTTGCACATTTCTCGGCACTTTCTAAAATTAAATAATGTGACAGCGGCAATTCTACAAACCCACATACTGTATGTAACCTATTTTAACAATGCAATCTGAAGACATGAAGTTAAGAACGGGACATATATTTATGACGACTCCAAATGAGGATGACATCTGTTACTATTTATTGATATTAGTCTACATTTGCACTAAGTGGAAAACTATGTAAATTCCATTTTCCACTATCCATTCGTTTAAACGCTCCCTCTTGAGCATGGGTTAGATTCACTGCCGCCGCTGCTTCTTGCACATTACCAGCAACAGCTGACAGCTTTGAAATAGGGGAGGCTATTAAAATAATAACAGCGGTAAATGTAAAAGGATAATTGCATTCTGCATTGGGCTATAAATTGTGTTGAGAATTGAGCATATTCTTAGTTCAGAGACTCAACAAAGTCATTCGGACATTAACCCATCCTGCCTCTTACATTACAAGCTAAATATTTCTGCTCCATGTGGATCTGTGAGAGCAAGACGACTTAGCTTAGAAAAGACGACACTGCAAAACAGCTGCGTTGTCTGTCTCTCGGGAGGACATTTTGTCTGTTCACATCTGCTACCAGCTACTGAATATTCCACAAGGCGTTCATGTTTTATGATCATAAGATCATGATGGGAATACAGAAGCTTCTTAGCCTGTCTGGTCGAGGCAATGGAGGTCCAAAATGTGAAAACGCTTAATACTGAATTAACCCACAAAGTCAATCAGTAAACATATTACTGTGGGTTTAGTGCTGGATTTGACATTTAACTCTGACAAGATTAAATTCCAACTTCATTTATTAAAGTTACTAAAAATATACTGAAATTATACTAAAACTACAATCCCACTTGTACCAGCTGTAATGTAGTTTGTTAGCGGTTTGCTAGCCTAGCGCTACAATATGAACTCCAGATATTATAATATACTGCTCACAAAAATTAGGTGATATTTCATTATGGGGTATTTCATTTGAACTTTTGTGAACAGTGTAGTTAAGTGATCCGAGAACTTACATTTACATGTGCTTTTCGTGTGGTAAATGAGGACTACTGAGGTGCAGACTGACCAATTATTTTTTTACAGAGAAGGCTATCGGCCAATAACGGTAGCTCTACAGTCAGACCATGCAATCAAAACATTTTAGGCTACTTCACCACTCCCCCTTGTAACGCTTGGTTGAAGTGGGAGTGCGAGTAGCGGAGACAAACACAGGCGTGCAGAGGCAGGCAGAAAGTTTATTCGGGAAAACATGGCAGGCAAAACCAGGCGGTAGGCGTCCCAGGATGTATACATAGCAGCAACAAAGTCCAAGGATCAAGGCGCGGCAAAAAACTAAGTAAAAGCGGTAAAACAATGGAATCAACTAAAATACAAAAAACGAACATAAACCAAGGAGCTAGGTAACAAGGTCCTGACCGTAAGGTAGCAACCACGAGACTTCACCCCTGAACCATTCCAGGCTGAAGTATAAATAAGGACCAAATGATGAGTCCCAGGTGAAAGCAATTAACGTTATGAGAGTGTGAGATAGGAGTTCAGATGCTCGTGTGAGCGTGATAGGCGCGGCTTAGTTAGCTGGCACCGCCCGTGGTCATGACACCCCTTCCTGCTCAAGCAAAGGGTCTAAAAAAGACGACATGTCCGGGTAAAAGAGAACGCCTGATCACCCTAGCCTAAATACTGTGATCCCACTCGTGTCTACCTGTGACAATTACAAGCTATTTTTATACGTCATATAGCCAGCTCATTTTAGCCATGCGCTACGTTATGGCCAAAAAATCCTAGTTAGTTTAGAATATCTACATATTTGGTCACTATTAAATAAATAACAAACAAAATAATTAAGCAAACTAAGAATCTGACGACTGCAAGTTTCTCAGAAGTTACCTAGCTAGCTAGCTACCTTATGTTAGCAACTAAAAGAAAATCATCACGATCCGTATAACTTATAGTTCATCCGTGATTAAACCAATTTAAGTGTACTTATTTCAATTACCATTAAGTACAGTATTAAGCAGTTTTATATACACAGTACTGTGCAAAGGTCCATTGAATTCGATTTACCATGGTTGTAGCAATGGTATAATGGTCACTTTATCAGAATTAAGAATAGAACTAGAGAATACAGGAAAATTGTATGCTGTATTAAACATATCAGAAAAAGTTTACAGTGCCAAGTATGTAGCAATAGCAGCATCTGGCAGCTTCATCAGGATGCCAAGCTGAGCCTTCTACAGTCCAGGGAAGCTCAAACAGAAATGCTTTTTTGGAAGGGTAGCAGCCGAGAAAACCATTTTTTTGGAAGGGGAGCAGGTAGAAAAGACTCACAAAGATTGGAATAAAGAAAAATGACAAATCAGAGTTAGAATTTTTTGTGTGCAATCACGGGCAATATGTAATACATGGTCAATATACCGTTGCTAAAACAACAGATTTCAAACCTTCTGCACAGTACCATATAATAAAAGGAAAACACAAAAGAGTTATGAAGGAAACTCAAACTTCTTCTGCTGCCGTTTGGGGATTGCCTTAGTTCTAGACACGTAATACCTTACACAGACTGTGCAATCCTGAGAGGATTATCCTGGCATGTCACGTACAGACAGGCATATGGTACAAGCTGGTCATCACTCGCTTGGACTGATGCCTGTCAGTCACTGACTAGTAAATGAGTGCACAACTGTACTTTATGTCAATTGTGTTAGCTTTGTCAGGAAATCTCGTGGATAAAAAGTTAGACAACGATCAAATAATCTAAATGACAGAATGCATGAGTGACTTAAGTATGAGTACCCTAGTATTCCTGTTCATGATGCATGAGTGTAACACCAGCTGATGTTGATTCTTGTTTCCTAATTCTTCAAATTTACACCACTTCTATGACTAAGCCAAAAATCTAAAAATTAGCTCTAATTCTGCTGGCTTCCTCATTAACTGCAGGGTCAGAACAGGGTGAGAATAACAGCGAAAGGGAATAATTATGCAAAACAGATGCTGGAGAGGACAGGTTTGGGCCAGGTGCAGCTGATTTGCAAGGAAAAAGGCCGCCACTCATACAGCACACTTCTCCTGCTGCTACGCACCCCGTCACTCCTTGCTACCATGGCGACGACTCCCCCCATCCTTCACGCTCCCTCCCTCCTGCTAACTCGTAATCCTACTATAAATAGGATGCGCACATTTGGGTGAAAACAGCTTAACGTGGCACAGGGTGGAAGACGAGGAACGGCAAATTGTTCTGCTCCTATTGCAACGCATCGTTCTCCCCTGCCTTCTGTTTTAATCATTTACATAGCCAAACATCTCTATGACTGGTGGTTTGTGGCTTTTATAAGAGGAAATAAATAGATTTTAGTACAGTAACACAATTACATTGCACTTTTATCAGCCTAGGAAATGTCTGCACAGAGAAAAACTCGCTACCACAATGGAAAATATGCACGGGAGTTAACAACATATGTGCAACAAAAATGCAGCACTAACACCCATGAGACTCCTGTATGGGTCATGGGATGCAGGCCAGGATGGCCTAAAATATCCCTGCAAAACAGAACAATGGAGAAACCTCTGGGGCACTTAAAAAAACGTCCTTTTGGCATCTTGGTTTTCAATAAACTTTTGAGTCAAGAGTTACTTTTCTTACAGTTACACATATCAATAGTGTCAAATAGATCATTTGTAGTTTATTAAAAACACCAACCCTAAACGTTTTTATTTCCATCAGCCATCTGGGGTAAAAAAAACTTACAGCCTGCTCCAAAATAACCCCTCAAAAATTCCAAATGAACTTTTAACTCAACTAGTAATGATTTTTGCAAGACAATAACATTGAATTTCTGCCTGTAACTCCTTATATATTTGCTGAATGTTTATCACAGGTACTAAAATATGTTTAGTTAAGTACGGTTAACAAGCGTGTATCCTGCCGAGGGTCACCTGTGTATTAGATGTCACCTGTGTGTGTATGTGTGTGTGTACAGGACAGACTGCCAGCATGGTTTAATAAATGACCAGCAGGAGAGTTGGGTGTTGCTTCCAAATACAAACAGCAAGTTCATAAAATTGGAGCTTTTGGTACTACACGTTAATAAAATGTGAGGTAAGTATCTGTAACTGAACCAGTCTACTTTTCTTTAGTAAAATACAACAAATCTGATAAAACACACTCACATACAAAGGCACACGCTACTAAATGTACTTAATGTCCAAAAAAGTGAAAAGCATTGCTTTAAAAACTATTTTTAACTCTGCTTTAGAAACATTATCTTTTTAAAGTACAAATCCATGACCTTGAGGGTACATAATGATCTGTACTACAACTACATCAAGCATCAGGGAAAATCAAACAAAAAAAAACAAACATTTTCAGACAAGGAAACAAAATATAAAACTTATCTAGCAAATGCTGCAAAATTGCTCATATTTGGACATGCCTATGTCCCGTAATGGGGTAAATTATAATATTTTAACCCAACCTGTAACTCTTTATTGCACTGTCACTGTATTTTATTCAAACAAATATTTAAAATCAGTTCTTTTAAACACTCAACTACTTGCCATAATACAAAAAAATACTTAATATCATAACAGAAGTAGAATTTATTGTCCCAAAGACATGAGAAACATCTAACGTCTGATTAATAAAAATCATACACAATCATTTTTGGACTAGACTTTGTTATGCTAACAATTAACAAAGTGTTGCAAAAACCTTCTAAGTTTTTTTTTGAGTGTATCATATAAATGCCTGTTCAAAGGTGTATCTGCTCTCTAAAAATGCTTTCAAATGCATGAAGTGGGACGTGCCAAGTTACAAAGTTTAAGAGGTGTACGGCCACGGAACATGACAATTTGTGCAGTAATGGTATGATCTGGTGGATCTGGTAAAACTAAATATAAAGACCCAAGTGTTATGATATGTGGTGTAGGACCCAAGGATGCGGAAATGAAGGAACCCCACGACGTATAATAAGAATGGGGGAAGA
>JAUZSU010161643.1:0-13781 GCA_034780255.1 Parotocinclus maculicauda | reverse complement strand
TTTTGATGCTCTGGGTAATGTTCTGAGCATCAAAATCCCAAGGCTGATCTTCTTGCGACAGAGCATCCAACACCTCCTCAAGTAAACCGTGCACATATACCCGACTCGTCAATCTAGGCAGCCCTGTACTCAGCAGGGGGCGCTGCATTGTGACACATAACCAGCATTAAATACTGCTATGACTTGTGCCCCAGGAGCTCTTCTGTCCATTTGGAGCAAACAGGAGAGGATTTGTTGATCTCGTGCAAGGGCAATACATTTCCCTTCAGTTTTGTGGGGACAATAAACAGTAAAATATCTCAAGCGTAAAATATCTCATCTAAACGCATCATCATTGAGAAGCACCGTGAAGATGGTTGAAGTACAAATTAGCACCGATGGCACATTAACTTTGTGTTAACTGGTCTGACCTCATAATCTATTACATTAGATTTATTTTGAACTTTAAATACTGTTATAAATGCTGAATACTTCAGTAAATAACCAAACTAAATGAATCCAGATTGAAATTTCTACCTATTAGATTGGTCTTAAAAAACAGCTATGGACAATAAATGTAGGGCAACTTAAATATGTACAATATTTATCAAATGTAACAGTATAAAATTAAATGTGTGCAGGTTCGGGTGACTATAGGTGGTAGACTAGTCCTTCAAAATTTATAAACGATATTTTTACATCTATAATTATGTTCTTTCAGGGTATATTGCTAAATATACTGATTACAAAAATAGGGGGTGTTACATAATGAGATATCTCATTTTGAAGTATCGCCTATTTTTTGTGAGCAGTATATTTTAAACATGTTTTTTATATAAATAATATAAAAAAATTTGTGTATGGTGGAACCTCAGATTATGAATGCCTCTTTATTCAATCAGTTTGGGTCCAGAATGGTCCATTAAACATTTTTTGTCCTTAAATTTGTACAATAAGTTGAATAGTAGTAAGACCTGTACACATATGTCACAGCCTCAGGGTGTGACTGAAATGGTCCACTCGCTAATTACTACATGGACTGTTCTATGAAAAACACTTTCATTCACACCATTCCAGACACACCCTCAGTCTTGCTGCCAAAGTCCCAGTAATAAGAAATTAGTCTGAAATTAATCATATACCCAAGGTAGAGGGTCTGATCCCTTCAGTTCTTGTGAAAAAGGACTCCTTCAAAATACTAACCTCTCCATACCTCCTCCTGTCCCGCCAGTTCCAGTATGCCAGCAGTTAACCTTTGTCACAGCTGAGGTGTTTCTGATTTTAATTTCTAGATTTGTTTCTATGTATAATGATTTTAATGTTTTTTTGCAGTCATTTACATTTACGACAAGTAGCAGAGGCCCTTATCCAGAGCAACTTACAATGCAAGCAATTATGGGTTAAGGGCCTTGCTCAGGGACCCACCTGTGGTAGCTTGGCATTTGAACCCTGGACCTTCTGGTCCATAGTCCAGTACCTTAACCGCTAGGCCACCACAGTCCCACAGTCAGAACGGTCAGAAGCAATTAAGTTCATGTTCAGAGGTTCCAATGAATATTTGAAATTATTTGTACTGCTCACAACAATTGGGGGATATTTCAAAATGAAGAGGATCCCACAAGAACAATCTGATCATGTCCATGCCCCGTCACTGTCAGTGTGTTTTGGCAGTCGCGGGTGACCATACACCCTACCGAACAGTCAATGTGGGGGCACTCTCGTCCAGTTTGACATACTTCTGTCATGCCTCATTGAATATATCATTTACTACTCAATCACAATAATTGAGTTTGATCTCATTTGCATAAGCAAACAACTTCTTTTTAATTTTAATTCGTTTTTCTAATAATTTTGTTTAATGAAATCAAATTAAACCCTTTTTTTTAATTGCTTCACATTCATTTTGAAATATGCCCTAATTTCTGTGAGCAGTGTAGTTATTTTTACAATGGTTAAACTGGGGGGGGTCAACTCACTGTTCCTTAAGCTCCGCCTCTGCTCTCATGCATCGATCATCCTTTGGCACCAAGACCATGTTTGTGGTTTGTCCCTGTTATATGTAACACCTGCTAAATGCAGAAAATGTGAAAATCTGTGTTCAGTTCCCAACTGTAATCGTTTACCCCGCCGGATGGGCCTGCCCACCCACAGTATGAATGCCACTGGTGTAGAATACGCTGCAAGCATCTTAACTGTCATGGATGCAAATGTGCAATTTCACCCTCTTGCAAAACAACAGAAATTACGTTTTATAGTCTTCAGGTCCTAATGCTTGTTAATGTTTGACCTCAATAACACTTTACAGACTTTGCATGCATTTCTATCCTCTTTCAAGACTGGTTGAAGAGTGTAAACCTTAGCAAACGATCATCAGATCATCATTTTTACATTTGCAGTAATTGAATGGAGACGCCTTGAATTTTCTTATAAAGACGTTCTGCAGACAATAAAAGTCTTTCATTTATCCTTTTTTTCGCACAGGAAAGTAAACAACGTGGAGGTCATAAATGCTCACTACAAAGCTGCTGGAACAAGAACAGGGATTAGAAATATTCAAGACTGAACACACACATGCTTGTCTTTCTATCACTGTGGGGACTTTACAATGACAGTACTACTTATACTACCTCTATATTTATTGTACTGTATAGTAATGCAATCACAGTATAGAGAATTTAATTACACCTGAGCCATTTCACTGAATTGGTGCCATTTCTGTCTCCAGGACATTAAACATGTATATACTTAATAGAATTAACTGTAAGAAACATTTTATTATGTGTCCTGCACAGTAAAGCAATTGCAAATGTAAGCTATATAATATAAAACATTTCTGAAACGAACTAGAATGGTAAAAAAAATAGCTGTTCCTGGTCTCTGGAAATCATATGTTCTTTGCATTGTTGTGTCACATCATATCCCAGCTATGCCTTAAAGATTTTTTAAATAAGAAATTCCTAATAATTCACTTTAAAATACATGATTTGTTCATTTCCACAGTTTTTCAACACAGTTCTGTTACCCTAACATATTTCCACTTCTGAAAATTATGAAACCTACCACACATTATATGTTCAATAAGACGTTGTATCATCTGTATCACCTTCTAAAGACTGTGGGAAGACCAAAAATAAATCTTATTTTGTTCTGTGTGTTAGATGATGCTGCAACTATGACTGAGAAGGCCAGTCTCAACTTACCATCCTGTTACCAACATTATTTTTAGATGTTATTTGTTTATTTTTGGTAAATTGTTAGAATGTGCAGTGTCCTGATGCTAGTAGTATGGATGCCATGTGGTTACATTTGATGTATTTGCTATTTTTGTGCTGAAAACCGTAGAGTCTTGTTACTCATACAAAAGAGTAATTGTAGCAAGAGAAACCATGTAAAAATAAAATAAAGTTGCCTGAGATTGTCAGATATTCATCATGAATACTTAAATGTGTATGTTGTTAGATTCAAAACTGTAAAACTATAAAAATGAAGTATTAATTTGTATAAAAATAAAATGAGCAAATGGCACCCCTTCAGCGGAATGACTACACAACTACACTACACAATTCTAACCATTTTCTCCAAACTTTCTTGGCAGTACGCTGCAACAACCCCCACCCTCCAAAGTACACACCATTTTTATATCCAGTGTCTTAACATAAGTAACATAAAGCTTTTTTGGGGGAATTTTAGAAAGTAAGTTGTAATTTTTGTAAAATGCATGATCAGCAAACTGCCAGCAAAAAGTCAGCTATTTCACTCTGTATGGGAATCTGTTTGGTCCTCACAATGATATAAATTTCACACACACACACACACACACACACACACACAGTGGTTGTCAGTTTTGATTCAGCGTCATATTCCATTGTAAATGTATGAACACATTCATCAAATAACATGGTGGTTAAATTCCTAAACGAAAACAGCAACAACATATTATTATTATTATTATTATTATTATTATTATTACATGCACTGTACTGTGTAAGTCATATGCCAACATTAGATTTGCTTTTTTAGTAATGGTACATTGCATAACATTATAGATAACATAACATATCAACGATTGGCCACAGAGACTTCAAATTTGCAATCCTCTTCTCCACTGACCTTCATTCCAGTCTTTTTGCATTTTAGCATAACTTAGCCTTTTTCACCCTGCTATCTTCAGAAAAAGTGGCTTTTGGGCTGCTACCCTTCAAAGAGACCATCTCTCATTAAGCTTCTTCAGACTGTAGAAGGGTCAACTTGGCATCTCTACGAAGCTGAAAAACGCTGCTGTTGCTCAAGTGTAAGTGGAAATACTTGCCTCTATAGCCTAGAGAAGCTGTTTTTTAATACTGCGTACACAATACTGGTGGTATTCTAATAAAAAGACTGAGATATTTAATGATATATCTAATCTAATGGTGACCTAAGCCTTTTGCACAGAACTGCACTGCACAAACTAAAACAAAGTTTGGCATGTGCAGTTCTTCCAAGTAGTAAGTTTTGTTTCAGAAATGTTGTCTATTAATTTGGTAACAGTGTCTTAAGTAGACAATTGTTCCTGTTTTTTCAATTTAATCCCCACTTGGCCTATTCAGAGGTGGATAAGTGGTTTACTGGGCGCAGATGGCATTACACACTGGAAGAGGTTCCAGTCTATCACAGGGCAGCCCAACCCCTTCTGGCCTCTCTCAGACATGGCCAAGCATGCCTGCATGTCCCGAACCTTGGTCTCTATAATGGAAGCCCAGCCAACTGCCACAGCAGCACCTGAGTGACCCAATTAAAATTACAGATAAAATTCTGTAAAATTCTGTCATTTGATCCGACTCAAACGTTTGCTTTGAAATTAAATGCTTAAAAACGAATGCTCATGAACTAGGTGTGAACTGTATATATCAATTAGCCTGTTAATCAGTCATTTGACTATCCCAAATGAGCCAGTAGCAGGGACACCCTTGGTCTGTGTCCCAGTCTGCAAACCGAACCCTAAACCTCCAGTGGACCCTTAACTCCGTGAGTGAGGGCAGGAAGGTTGAGTCCCTTGGTCTTCCATGCAAGATAGATGAAAGGTGAGAGGATAGGGGCACCCAAAGGCACAGAAGAAACCCAATTGGTCTCCCACAGGGAAGAGACCAAATTTCTGGTACATGCTGAATAGAGGGAGTCTCATCTTGCTGCTCCCTCCCCTGAGTTCAACGGCTGAATTTGTGGCCACATAATGCAAATACATCAAAGGGACTTTGGTAAAAACAGGACATAAAATATTAATATAAAAACTCTTACATCTTTGTCAGTGCCAGTATAATCACACAAAGTACTAAAGCAGGGCTATTTGTGATTTGTCCATTAAGTACAATTTTACAAGGGGTTTGGTTCTTACAAGCAAATTAAATACAAACAAAATGATGATCATTTGTGGGAATTGGGATTTTTTTGGTCTTGCATCACTGGTGTTATGAGTCAGTTAAAACTGACTGTGTACTGTAACTCCAGATGACGTGGCTCTGCTGCTTTTTCATGTATGGCATGCTCAGTCTGTTTTCAAACTGTCACTTTATTGAGGGAAAAAGTAACAACTGACAAATAACTAGACATTTTAGCAATAAGTATAGAGAAAGCAACGTGAGATGCTATGAAACCTGTGAGTGCAGTGAAAGCTTATTAGTCATAATGCAGTATGGTTATGGAGACCTTTCAAGACGTTTCAAGACTTGAGCCTAAACGGATACACATTGTCAAAAGAACTGGCCATGCCATTTTTGTGTCAAATGGCCTCACGCTTCCCTAAGCAATTTATTAGTGTAACTCTGTTTTGGGTGACACGGTGGCATATGTGGCTAGAGCAGTCACCTGACAGCTCTGACATCCCCAGTTCAACCCCGGACTCTCTGGTCTGTTTGAACACTGCAACTGATGCTGATGTGATAATAAATATAAATGGTAAGCAAACTCTGGGTTAAATGTATCTTGGATAGAAAGCCAGTATAAAACAGGGTCTGCGGGGGTTTTACCTTTGCCTTGCCATTCTCTTCTCCCCGTGATGCCTGACCTGGCCAAAAGGAAACCGAGCACGGTGTCACAAGCACAAGGTTTATTACCAATTGCTGGGCCATTAAATCAATATACTGCAAAATCACTGCTGTTCTATTAAAAGTTAGTTAAAATCTTTGCATAGATTAAAATCTTGTGGTGTATCACAGTAATATTTAATGGATATACAAAATCAATCAGATAATGGGTGCCAGTTTTACTGTTACTATGAAACAACTTGTAAATGGATTTTAATCTCTTAATAATAATAATAATAATAATAATAATAATAATTTCCATTTATATAGCGCCTTTCACAAACCCAAGGTGGCTTTACAGCAATAATCAGAACAAAGTGCACAACACTATTTAAACGAAAACTCAAAGTAGGCAGTGAAGAAGAGTGAAAATAGAGCAGAAACAGATGGGTAATACCTGCTTTCAGAAATTCAGCAAGAAAAGAAACAGTATACAAAGAGAGAGGAATCGAATTCCAGATTTGGGAGGCAACAACATTGAAGGAGCGACCCCCCATAGTGTACAGCCAGAACCTAGGGACCTCCAGGATATTGGCTTCTGCGGATATCAAACTACAGACTGGATGATGTATTTTCAGTAGCTTGGTTAAAGAAACTGGGCCTAGGCCGTGCAAAGCCTTCAAGGTCAGCTCTTGGGTTTAAACCACAAACATTTCACTTAAACTCTAAGACTAAATATATGTTATGCTCTGTGAAAGCTTAAATACAACAATAAGGGGTATGGTGCGATGACAAAAAGTTTGCGTGACAAATAAAGCATTCTAGATCCAAACAATTTAAAGCACAGTTTATTTCTATAATGTGTGTCAATATGGCACACATACCCAGCCCACATCCCGAGAACCTCTGAGACTTTCAGGCCCATGGCAAGGCAGAACTCCAAACAACTGAAATCAAACCAGACTGGCATCCCATAAAACCTAATATAGCAATCAACATCTAGAATCACCAGTATCACAAAATATGACTGACGAACTGTGTTAATCCAGCATAGTACTGGACTATGGACAACAAGGTACAAGCCCCAGCACTGGCAAGCTGTCAATGTTGGACCCTTGAGCAAGGCTCTTAAGTAACAGGTTTAAATTGTACAGATAAGATTCTAGCAACTGCAAGTCTCTCTAAATAAGAGCATCTAAAAAGATTAAGTGTAATGTAAAGGATATCTGCCAGTGTGGCTCAGCAGTACAGCAGTACAGCGCTGGTCTGTAGACCTCGCCCGGGGGTCACAAATCTCAGCACTGCTCTGGGCGGGGGGATCTGTGTGTCACATGACGCAGACCAACGGTACCGCCATATTACATGTTTGAACTTTCACAATGTTTCCTATCACAATGCATGGAAGTCTGGTTATAGAAGATAATATATCATTTTAAATAGCAAATAAATTAATTTATGCACCTGTTTTAGAAGACGAAGTTAGATATCATAGAAGTATGTCAAAATAAAAACGAATTAGGTATGGCATGACAACAAAATCTATTTGCAAAGTGACTTAAAGAAATGAAAGTGCAGTGATATCCACACACAAAGAATAACAAAACGTTCTGATCACTATATTAAAGAAAGATGGCTGAATATCCAGTGCAGGTCAGTGAATTGTAGCAAACAGTAAGTCAGTTATAGTATTATATACAGTTACATAATTAAATAACTATACTTTTAGTCAACAATAAAATGTGTTTACATTATGTCAGCAACAATACCCCAGGGACCTTGTTAAATATCCTATAACATAAATAGCAGCATTGTTGCATGGTGTGAGTCAGCAAACCGTGTCAAAAACATCTGCGGCCAATGTTAACCAATAACAAACAGATGGATAAATGACTGAATTACAGATGTTAAACACACTCTGTATCGACAAGGTATTCATACACATCTGGGTAAGTCATTATCTGTAAAAGTCCTCAGAAAACGGTTCTTTTTTTGCAGGATTGTTTTTAAAGTATCCAGTAATGACAAACAATCACTCGCTTTTCTTTTTGCTATTGTATATACAGGTTTGCGCCATATAACATCCTTGGTATACTCTGTAAAATTGCATGTAACGTGACCTGGATGTTGACCAAACACTTTATTATATAGCATACTTAGCAAAGCCTTGACTCACATATGAGCTTAAGTGACATCCCATTCGTAATCCATAGCGTTTAATATGACGTTGGTCCACCCTTTTCAGCCAGAACAGCTTCTACTCTTCTGAAAATGCTGTCCACAAGGTTTAGGAGTGTGTTCATGGGGATTTTTCACCATTCTTCCAGAAGCGCATTATGAGGTCACATACTGATGTTGGACGAGAAGGTCTGGCTCTCAGTCTCCGCTCTAATTCATCCCAAAGGTGTTCTATCAGGTTAAGGTCAGGACTCTGTGCAGGCCAGTCAAGTTCATCCACACCAGACTCTACCATCCATGTCTTTATGGACCTTGGTTTGTGCACTGGTGCACAGCCATGTTGGAAGAGGAAGGACCAGTTCCAAACTGTTCCCACAAAGCATGAAATTGTTCAACATGTCTTGGTATGCTGAAGCTTTCAGAGTTACTTTCACTGAAACTAAGGGGCCAAGCCCTTAAAAACAACCCCACACCATAATCCCCCCCTCCACCAAACTTTACAAATGGCACAATGCAGTCAGAAAAGTACCGTTCTCCTGGCAACCGCCAAACCCAGACTCGTCCATCAGGAAATTTCACGACTGGATTTGTTGCACAGCTGGAATCCTATCACAGGTTCACGCTGGAATTTACTGAGCTCCTGAGAGCGACCCATTCTTTTACAAATGTTCATAAAAACAGTCTGAATGCCTAGGTGCTTAATTTGATACACCTGTCGTGGAACCATGGAAGTAATTGGAAGACCTGATTCAGATCATTTGGATGAATGAGCAAATAGTTTTGGCAATATAGTGTATATGGGATACTGCAGTGCACCAATATTAAATAAATAGCCATGATACTGCATTGTATCTTATACATTGATTTCTTTAAAATTAAGATTGACCATCACATATTGATTTTATAGTTTTTACCATTTGAGATGGGTAAAATCTTATCTTACTGTAAAGCTGTGTGCAGCACATTCTTCAGCCTCTTTCTCTCTCTTTCACACATACAAATATGGAATGAGAAACTCTCTTTATGTGACAGCACAGCATATGGCCTGTTGTATTTTCAACACAAGCAGGTATTTCAGGAGAGAGCAGCAAACTGAAAAGCGTGCAGAAACTGTGAGAATCTTGCACATTTAACTCAGATGGCGAGTTCCAATGACGCAGTTCTTTTAACTCTCTGCTTGTTTCTCTGTTGTACTGCTTTGCAAAGTGGAGTTCTTGAGTGGAGAAATGACAGTAGTATTAATTCAAACTTATTCAAACATCCCACAGCGTGGTAGCAATCCTATTCTAAACAAAGCAGGCGAATTTAGTTCTCTTTAGTTATTTGAATAGTTATTTAATTTTACCTTAAATCTTATGCTTATGTTACGCAATTGACAGTGACAAGGACAAAAAAAAAATATTTTATTATTTTATAATCTATTTTGTTTTATAATTTAGTTTATTTATTTTATTAATAATTTAAATTGTATTATTAATTTGTTATTGATTTATATTATTTACTTAATTTTGCTATGATTTAATATACTTTTAAGTATTTATTTAATTAACATCTAGGCCACCCATGGAGGATGGGTCCCTTTTTGAGTCTTGGTCCTCCCAAGGTTTCTTCCTACCACTTTCAGGGAGTTTTTTCTTGCCACTGACGCCCTAGGCTTGCTCAACTTGGGATTGGCCTTTTAAGATAATATAATATTGTAAAGCTGCCTTGAGACAATCCTCCATTGTGAAAGTGCTATAGAAATAAATCTGAATTGAATTGAATTGAATTGAATATAAATTAAGTCACTAATGACACAATAATGACACAAATATGATCTGTGCTTCAGATAAGAGCACTTGTACTTGAAAAGCTAAATGCATTCTTTTAAGTACATTACCTGTTTGGCTAAATTGCCACTTGCTTTTATTGGAGACAGTGACCTGATACAACTCATGGAAAAGTAACCTGCATAACTACATGCAGCAAAAAATGTAAATAAACCAAATTATTTTAAACTTCACCGTTCTAGCATGCACAGAGGTACAGAGCAAAATGACAACCTCAGCACTATCCTGAAAGACAATAATGTTATTTTATTTCCAACTGGGGCAGCACGGTTGCTCGGTGGGCAGTACCACAAGCTTACAGCAGGAAGATTGTATTTCGATCTTTGGGTGGGACCACCCTGGGTCCTTACCGTGTCTGTGTGGATTTACTCCGGTTTCCTTCCACAGTCCAAAAACATGTGTGTTAGGTTATTACCCTAAGTTAGCATTGCCTTGAGTGTATTTATGACTAGTCTTAAGTTAACCTTGTGTATTAAGATATAGCCTTGTGTGTGTTGCTGAAATGGCCACTGATGCTAATAGTGATGTGAAATAAACCAAACAAACAAACTTCTAGCTGGTGTATAGAATAAAAATAAAAAGATAGGCTGTAAACATAAAAAAATATCAGAAATGTGCTTAACTTACATATCCAACATTCACAAAAGCCTGCGTGATTACATCACTATCAGCAATTACGAATTAATATACCGTCACCAGGAGAGACACAGCTGTTAACTGGGACAGACATACGCTCATACCAACCTTTACTTACTTTTTATTTGCAATTCAATCATACATACAGGAATTAAAGGTAAAATGAGGTCTCCTGAAAGCATTTCTTGAGCGTGCAGACTGATTGCGAAGGAAATGCCTGACATTTTCATCTTATTTACACATTTTTGTTTATGTCCTTGAAGTGGCTGTGCCATGGACTGATGCAAAGCTCATATTACGTCCATTACCACGTGCATAGTGAGGTCCAGAGGTCTGAGAGCACTGGTAAAAATGATTTTATTCTAAATTCGTTTTGATACAATGTTTTTCATTTTCAGTTTTCAGTACTCTAATATAATCAGCATAACAACCCGAGTGACGAGAATGAATGTGTTTTAGTTTGTTTTCCTTTTTTAATCACAGCTTGTGCTTGAGCTGCCATGGTAGACATTACCGTAAACACATTTGTGTAAAATCTGATGATCCAGCATGATTTGATAATATTTCACAGCACATCTTGTGATGTTATGGCATCCCCTTCTTCAAGTGCCGTCTTCAAGTGCCCCCATAAAAGTTGGATGGGGTTTAGGTTAAATTAGTTCTAATGGCACTTACAAAAGCATAATTTCAAATAAATTTGATCCAGTACAGCTTGTTTCTGCCCTTATTGTCCAATTTATCAGCTCTCCTTACCATATAGAAACGCTTTTTAGATTTGCTGTTCAATCACGGACTGTAGTCCATTTGTTTATTTTTGTTTAGTCCCCTTTCTTTTGCTCTCTAATGGTCAGGACCCCCACAGATCAGAAAAGGAAAAGATCTATAGCTAATGCCAATACAGATTTGCAATTAATCACTCATTTACTTGGAACTGTGAGTACAGGCTGGGGGCTCCGCTTCTTAGATACTCACAGGGGGCTCCAAAGAAAAAGGTGGGGATTAAAGGAAGACTAATACAATCTGTGCGACACAACTACTGTCTCTGACTTTATATATAAGGTGTACCAATAAGTGGCACATGTGTAATAGAGTGCACTGTGAGTGAACACTGTGTAAAAGCTCCAGCAGCACGGCTGTGTCTGATCCAAACATACCAGCACAACACATATTAACACACCATCATAACATCAGTGTCACTGCAGTGTGCTGAGAATGATCCACCACCCAAATAGTACCTGATCCTTGGGGGTCCTGATTAGAGAACATAGTAAAGGGGACCAAAAACAGATGGACTGCAATCTGTAATTTTAGAACTACAATGTGGAACTAAATAAAATTGGGTGCTCAAACAAGCAGACTGTGAGTGTCGAGTGTAATAATTAAACAACATTTTGGAGAATATAACAAAAAAGAGAATATAAAACCAATAAAGAACCTTAGAGTACATACAAAATAAACTAAAGAACAGATTAAATCAAAGAATATGAAAAGTTATCTTGGTATTATTCAGTAAAAACATCACTGTAGGTTCTCTTACTTAACCACCAGGTTACAGTTTTGTAGGCACGACATTATAAACCAACAGAAAAGGAAGAGGACTTTTTTTGGTTGTGATCTGGAAAAAGGTATTAGGACTTGATCAAAGTCTATGACAGTCAGCACTGTAATTTTCTTTGGTCTGTTGTGAAGCTTTAAGGTGTGGTTTGGGTCCTTCTCCACAAACATCCAAGCAGCAACTCTGTCATAACACGACAAGGTTCTTTTCTGACATAGGTCAATCAAGTGAACCAGTGTTAAAGGGTTTTACTACATTTTTAGGAAAATTTTTAAATATATCTGCTCAGTCATACAACTACCAAGTCAAAGCAATAGTATACATACATGTTCCTAAAGAGTTAAGTAATGCATCTTAACAGTTAAGGTCCTGGGCTATTATTTGAATTTCTGACAAAGATATCCCTATTGGGTCATTTATTCTAACTGGGACTGTGGTGGCCAAGTGATTAAGGTACTGGACTATGGACTAGAAGGTCCAGGGTTCAAATCCCACCTCTGCCACAGCTGAGTTCCTGAGCAAGGCTCTTAACTCACTGCTTGGATTGTAAGACTGTATTAATTGTAATTGTAAGTCGCTCTGGATAAGGGCGTCTGCTAAATGACAGAAATGTAAATGCTCAGATGTAAGTCACTAGATAAGGTGATCTGCTAAATGGAATATAAGCATTTTGAAAAGTACACACTTTGAATTTAATGGCTTTTGCCTACCTCTTCCATACAATGCTATCCAAACAAACGACACCCTTTATGAATGAGCTGACATATTTAGACGACACCCTTAACTAAAACCGGCACTTGATTCTTTTGTTAATGCTCAGTAAGCATTAATATTTGATTTGTCCTTTTGCTTTTGCTACACTGAATTGTACAGTCTAGTTCAGAGTTGACATGGGCTAATCACATTCTTTGTCATGGTGGTTTGGTCAAAAAGAAAGAGCACAATGATTCATGGTGGTACATGTAGTGAGTCAGACCTCATCGTGTTATGTTTGTGCTTGTAGGGGTTGCCAGGTGTCTCTCACATCTCGTGTGAGGGTGGTGAAACTGGAGTAATGGGAGGAGTAAGACAGCTCTGCCAAGTCTAAATGTCTCTTTTCTTCTCTGGCTAAACATGTTGTTGCAGAGTATTGGCTCTTTTCTGTTGATGCTCACAGCTTAAAGAGATGCTGCTTTGAAGTTGGTCCCACGAGTCTCACTGACTAAGTACTGGTAATTAAGGTCATCAAAATAAGCTCACACTAGGATCTTTTTTCAAAGTATATTAGCATGTAAAGAAGCATGCCTTAATGCTTGTTAAAGCTTGACTTTTTGTCCTTGTATACAACTCAGCACTGCTTGCAATACAGACAGTTCTCGGGTGTGAAAATTAGAGGTGGCAACAATACAGATAGTTTTGTCATGTTACAGTGAGTAATAAGTAATACAGTAATAAGTGTTATCTGAAATTCTTTGGAGTAACAGTAATAGGTGGAAACACTATATACAGATCTGGTGTTACAGTAATGGGTGTAAACACTATAGACAGATCAGGTGTTACACTAATAGAGGAAAACACTATAGACAGATCTGGTGTTACACTAATAGAGGAAAACACTATAGACAGATC
>JAUZSU010161632.1:0-13782 GCA_034780255.1 Parotocinclus maculicauda | reverse complement strand
GTGTCATTCTACCTTCATGTTGCAAACCCCATTAACGACTGAACTCAGTCCCTCAGCCAGTGCCACTTCCAACAGCTGGCTCTACTCACTGAGCCACCAAGGATGCATTTGACTACAATATGTGATCAGTCTAATTGTAGCTTCATTAAAAAACAGTTAAGGAACAGATCCCTGATTTCTAGTGACTCCTAGTGGTGCATGAGGATTAATAATATTAAGGGCCCACTTATTTCGTACAAAAGACAGACAGGCTTATTATGCAAACATTTTCTCCAAAATTGCTTTATTGTGCATTATTTGCCAATAGTCAGTGGGACAATATACTTAATTAATATAAATAATCATGGGTTTGTTTTAATAAATTAATAAATTTATTAATCAGAATAAGCGTATTGCTCGCTAGACAGACAGGCAGACAGATAAAGCCAGATAAAGACAGACGGGTAGGTGTGAAAGTGGTTTGGTCGTAAGCTAAGACTGGGTTACAATCCTAAGCCTTGCAACATGGTCAGGTGGTGTATTTATTGATTGGTGCCCTCTCCGGGGTCTACATCTACCTGTGCTTGGTAAGGACCCAGCTGCTGCTCATAACCCTGACCAGGATAAGCAGAAATAAACCAATGCTTTGCTAGCATGTCATAGCACATAAACTGTTCAGTCATTATAAAAGTGCGTATATAAGATAAGATGTTTCGTCTGAGATGCATGCTTTGTTCAACCAAACAGTTGCAACAAAAACATGCAGTATTTAAGCCCTGTTTATTAGCGTACAAAATGAGAAGGACAATTTAAACATATTGTTACTGGCTACAATATTGCTGTTTGAGAAATTACAAGCAAAGGTTGACACATCAAAATTAATTGATAAATGTGCCGTTGTACTCTCCCTTTGTTTTCTGTGTTAAACATGGTATAGCATCCATAACACATTCATATGAATACGCCCTTTGCCAGTGGCATTTGGCAGCACTGTTCTGAACTAAATGAGTCTTTGCAGTTTGTGTGTTTGTGTGTTTGTGTGTGTTTAAAAGAGACCACAGGGCTTTTTCTGTTTCTACACAGAAAGAGTCCTGCTGTGGCTGGCACCATGCTCTGGGCAACAGCACACTCTGAGATGATATAAGACACAGCAAACTTCATTCAGTCACCCAGAGACATAAACAAAGGTTGGGAGGAGAATCCTCTTGATCTACAGACCGTTAGAAACTGTGTGTATATGGCTATAAGATATGCTAATTACTTCAGGTTTCTTCTTTTCTTATGTTGTTTTTCCTCAGTGCAGTGTATTTATTAAAGCTCTGAGTATCAGCTGCTTTTCGTACCATCTGAACTCCAGATTTCCAAATTCTTACTATGAAATTTGAAGTATTTTAATATCTTAACTCTAAAAAAAAGCCATTCCAAAAACACAATCTGGAAAAGCACATTGTGTGCTGAGTGAGCATCTAGTAAGCTTACTAGACAAAATAAATTGTCACCTGTGATTAAAACATACCTATTACTGTATAATAATTTGGAATGAGCTGGACAAGTTGCTGGATATAAGGTACATCGATGTTCAGCTACTCTTGCATCAAATAATTGTGCAGTTCGGACAGATTTCATGAATTCCTTCCCTGGTGTCTTACTCAGTTTTCCACTAAGTCCCACATTTTTAAGAGGACTCACATCAGTATTAAGTAAATCAGGAAAAACACCTTTTATAAGTGTGACCTCCCATACTGAGCAATAACAGCATCTGGCTATATGGAAGGGAAGAAAAGACACTCTTTTCAAAAAGGTTGCAATAGAACAAATCAAAAGGTGACTTAAATTTTTTGCATATTACCGTATAGGTAGACTATATAGCCAAAAGATTGCAGACACCTAATATTTACATCCACAAACATGGATATCAGTATGGAATTTGTCACCTTTTTGCTACTATAACAGCCTTCACTCTTTTGATAATAACATCCACTTTTGAAAACACAACTATAAGGATGTGATCTGATGACTGACAGTATGCCTTGGCATTCCAATACATCTCAAGAGTGTATGATCAATATAAGGCCAACGCTTTGTGCATGCCACCTAAGTTCTCCAAGAAAACCATTTCTTTTTGGACTGTATATTATTTTCTTATGGTACTTTGTGTACCAAATCAAATGTTGCAGACCCAGTTTCCAAAAGCACAGTAAACGTTTTTATAATCTCATTTGGCATAGAGATGCTTGCTCTGTCACTTAATAATGACAAGAGTAGCATAGCATATTAACATATAATAACATAGTATAACCTTTATTTTGTGCAAATTGCCTTGTAAAGTCTCATAAAAATAAAAAGACTTAAGTAAGAAAACTAGTCAAACTTAATAAAAAATTGTGTAGATCCTCCGGTATCCTAAATCCATTCTTGCGGATGTTCATCCCATAACGTCTTTGTGAGGTTTAGGTCATAGGTCTGAGTGTAGCCCCTTCAACAGCTTGTTTCTGCTCTCATATAAACATGTTTGTGGATTTGGATACATGGTTTGGATTACAGTCCTGCTGGAAGATACATCCATGACCCAGCTGAATCTAACTGGCATGGGCAGACACATTTTTTAATTTAAAATCTCCTGGTATTTCATGGTGTCCATGCCATTCATTCTAACAAGATTATCATGGTATTTGGAACAATAAACTGCTCTACAATAAAACATACTATCGACAAAAAAAAAAACGGGATTAAGTTATGTTTCCTGTAATTGTCCTTTTAATGGTAAACCCACACTGTTACCAGAAAAATCTTAATGCCCACAGAACCCAAAACAAATTTTAATCAAAGTCCCAGTGAGATCTAGCCAACTTCAGAGATGACATTTTTGATTAGCTGAAGGTAAAGTGTTTGCTTTGGGACACCTTCCATGTAGTTTGCTGGCATGCAGGTGGTGTCTCATTGTATATTTGAAGACTCGATGACCTCAGACTCTCCAGCTGTGAAACTTAAAGATAATTTGATATCTTTAACTGTACGTTTCATTGTGTGTGATTGCAAAATACATTTGTTTTTGCTTCCAAATTCATTATATTTCATTATACTGTAAGATATATTATCCAAACCATATAGCTCAAAGCTTCGCAAAAACTCTCCGAAAACCAAAGAAGTTCAGGGATTGCTAACTGTCTTGGGCTTTTACTTGACCTACACCACACTGAGCATGTATGTGGCACATTCAGTAACAGGAGCCCATGCCAGTGCTTACAAAAAGGGGACACAGATAGTACCAAATAGTAATAAATTATGTGTTTTTTATTTATTTGTGTTGTTTGAAGATTCAGCTTTTCACAGTAACTGTTATGTGATTATATATATATTTTTTTTTTGAGAAAAATACAAAAAGCATCAAGGTTAGGGTTAGGTATAGGTTAGCACAGATAAGCTACAGTAAGCGTTTGAACATTGAAAAGTGTGTGTGTGTGTGTGTGTGTGTGTGTGTGTGTGTGTGTGTGTGTGTGTGTATTTGGGTGGGTGCAGTTAATATAGTCGGCATTCTGTGTCCAAAACTAAGGAGAGAGAGAGAAAAAACAGAAATCCAGAGAAAAATATTAATTTGCTACACAACGGCCACTAGACTGATTCCACGCGAATTTAAATTAAATGTAGGCATAACCTGCTGTAGCCTCATAGGTTATCATTCTCTCTCCACCATTCTTTGTTTCATCATTGTTCGCCTCACCTCAGATTTATTTCTTGTGGATATTTTTGTAATTTTGTATTAGGTGATATACGTCATCTAAAAAATAAATAGATTAATACAAGTAAAAAGCTATTTTATATTTGGGACTTGAGCATCCATGGATTTTGGTGTCCGCAAGGGGTAGAGGAATCAATCATCACAGATATGGAGGGAAAACTGAATAACACTGTGGAAACCAAATTTCACCACAAATGTTGAAAAATCTTACATTTACTGTGGGCACATTTTGCTAGTCCTTTTGAAGCAAATGGTATTGTATGATGTTGCTGTTAAGGTTGTGTGGAGGTGTAAAGTTAATCAGCTACAGTAATATTATGTGAGAGGACTAGTCCTTACAATGGTTTAAAAAAGAGGACTGTGTGTTTTTTATTTGTGTGTTTTGTGTGTGTGTGTGTGTGTGTGTGTGTGTGTGTGTGTGTCTGTGTGTGTGTGAGTGAGTGTGAGACAGAGAGAGAGAGAGAGAGAGAGAGAGAGAGAGAGAGAGAGAGAGAAAAGGGGGGTCAAATTGTGCCAAAGCGACGCTCTCGTGTTGCCCATTGAGTTCTAAAAGCGTTCAACCCAGCTCTTATGCAATCACATTCCTCTCAACGTCTCCCCAGGGTTAGCGTCAGCAAAATAAGGAGCAAACATCCATAACACTTGCCTGCTCGGGAAGAGCTAAGCAAAATGCAACATCCCGTGCTATTCTTAAAATCTGCAGTCCTACAAATAAACCGGACAAACACATGAAGATAGGAGCCCAGTTTTAATCAGCAGGAGCTCGAGTTTTACAGTAAAAATGGTGAGAAAAGAAGCACTTACTTCAGGACCGCGCTGTCGCCCTGTTTTACCGTGATGTTATCCTTTAAATAGGAGTCTCCGCTCCGGGCTGGCACTCCTGCGGGCACAAGGAAGAGCAGTCTGAGTCCCAGAACCACCAGGCATCTCCAGGGTACCACCACAACCCCAGCTAAGCTCATCTTCCCCCGCTGTCGCACAAACTTCCCCAACTACACCGCGCGCTCTACAGTCAAGTCCGCTATGCGTCCGGATCTGCCTTTAAATCCAACTAGATCGGCTTTATTCCAAAAGCAAGTCCAGCTGGATAGAAACGACAGTGGTTATTCCTTCAAACTTCTTCTCTTTGGATATGAATGACGCAGTCCAAACAATCTCTAGTAAACAAGCCTGTGCGTCAGTAATGTTCAGTTCTACACCGACCCGATTTCAGCAAACTGCAAAGCGCATCCTTAACTTGCAATTATTCGAAAGCGGAATGTAGGACGAAGTGAGTAATGATCCCAGAAACAGCAGAATGCCAGATGTTCTTCCTCGGATAGCTCAGTGTCAGAGTGAAGGAGCATTAGCAGCTGCTCGCAGATCTGCACTGTACAGAGGAACCGGAGCGCACGCAGTATTACAGCGTGAAAAGCCCGAGATCAGCCCATCCAAACGCACGTCACACCAAACAAACACTACACACGCCTAAACACAAACATCACACACACATCTTATACTTACCATAGCAACTTACTTATTATTTGTATACTATTCCGATCACATCAAATCGGTAATGCATATTATTATTATTATTATTATGAGTATTATGAGTATTATTATTATTATTATTATGAGTATTATGAGTATTATTATTATTATTATTATTCAGTATCATCATCATCATTTCTAACCAATACCAGCATATTTTATTAGGTAAGTTATTAGGTATGTTCAACTGCTTCTTAAAGCAAATACTTAATCATTCAGTCACATTAAACAAACTCCTGGAGTGCAGAGTTTGCAATTTAGGCATGCAGACATGGTCAAGTAGACCTGCTTAAGAAATATGATTTAAGTGACATGGCATGGCATTGGTATGTTAGTATCCCATAAACTGCTGTTTTACTGGGTTCTTCGCACACAGCTAACTCCTTGTTACAACCAGGGTATGCAGAAGAGCATCTCTGAATGCACAACAGGTCGAACCTTGAAGCAGATGGGATACATCAGATGAAGACCATACCAGTGCCACTACTATCAGCTAAGAACAGCCGACTGAGGCTACATTGCATGGGCTCACCAAACTTGCACAATAAAAGATTGGGAAAATGTTGCCTGTCCTGATAAGTCTCGACTTCTGCTGTGACATTAAGATGGATGGGTCAGAGCAGAAAGTTAAAGTAAACAACATGTGAAAGCATGGATCCATCCTGCCTTATAAATACGGTTTGGTCTTGTGGTGGTGGTGGTGGTGGTATGGTGTGGGGGATATATTATTGGCACACCCTGGGCCTCTAAATACCAATTTAGCATTGATTAAACACCACAGTCTATTTGAGTGTTGTTTCTGACTGTGTGCATCCCCTTATATGTATACTTTTCTGATGGTTACGTCCAGCTGAATAATTCACCATGTCACAAAGCTCAAATATTTTCAAACTAGTTTCTTGAACATGCCAATTAGTTCACTGTACTCAAGTGGCCTCCACAGTCACCAAAACAAAATTTAACAGGACATTTCCTTTATGGACATGCAGCTGACAAATCTGCAGCCACTACCAGGAGCTTAATTTGAGTTATGGTTGTTTCTTTCAAGTTGGTTGTATTGTACATGCAGTCCTAATGATGTCTGACTATGGGTAGGGTGTCAGGGAATCATCCCCCAGTGCTGCAACAATAACCGCACAATTAGCCCTGCAATGGTCTGCACACACTTTTTCCCGTGGCCTGTAATTTCCAGTGCCAGTATGACCATATAAAGGATACTTGTTCGTCTGAAATCCAGGATCAGGTCTGCTGAAACATAATGTAGGGTTAAAATTGGGGATTGGATTTGGATTTATTTGTTTATTTAATATCACATCAGCATCAATGGATATTCATGTCAAGAGCAAAGTTAAATCAATACTAGTCAGACATATTCACACTGAGGTAGTTAAGAGTGACAGTGACCGCCCTAATGCAAGTATTTGGAATGTGGGGGAAAAACTGACTCAAAACGCAACAGGCAGTTATGAGGTTGGGATTGGACTGGAGATCTTTTCAGCTGTGCGAAAAATGTATAGAATATACATAGAATATAAACAATAACAGAAGGTCAGAGCTAAAAGTTTGTGTAACTGTACCTGACAACATTATGCATCCTTCATCATATATTATGACATTCAATTCTTCTTTTGTACCCAAAATATTGAAATACTCAATAAACTCCTTAACAGAATCTTATTATTCAGCAGTATGTACACATATCATTGAATTGTCACTTGTTATCCAGACTCCAAGATGTGTGAACATGAGCAGCACATAAAAAGGCAGTGTTGTGTAAATTGGATTGAAAGGAAACATAATAACTGGCAAAAAGGATTAAATTGAGTTTGGCGTTGCAAAATCAAAACATACAGCCCTCCGTTACTGGCCAGAAAAATATCAGACCTTAACTTCTTTGATTTTTGGAAGTGAAACTAAAAAAGTCACAATTTCCAGCTGTATTTTACACAGAGTGGGCCAATATTGACAGGATCTTCAGACACTGGTGGAATCCTTCCCAACAGATTTTGCGGTTATTAAGAAGACGGGAGTCCAAGTTTAAAGGAAGAAATGACACAGGACAAACCAATTGTATTTCTTTTGAAAGCTTATATACCACTGCTCAGAAAAGTTAGAGGACATATAATTGTGGTGAACAGTATTTTTCTAACAAGTATATCTAAAAATCAACTCTGTTACTGAAGGAATACAATTTTTGTCTTGTCATGTGACTGAAAAATCAAGGGTGCAAAGTAACAATACACCCAAGTTTCTAGTTCTACATGAGGCATCAATGTAAAAATCTAATGTAAGAATCTTAACCATTAACTAATAGTAATGGTGAGATGCTCTGAGCAATGTTATCTATACCTCCGAAGATCTTATAATACAAAAAAGTATTTGCTAAAATAATGTTTAATCACCATTTATACAACAGTTAATTCTGACCTTGACAATCTTACTGGTCTAGAAGTATTCTTACAACAATATAGTAATACTTTTCATAAATAACTATTAATAATTTCTATTATTTAATTCTCAATTCTTTTTTTCTTTAATCTCAAAGATTTATTGGCATTTTCTATTTCAAATTAATGTTTCTTGGTCATGCTATTTAAACCTGTTGTAGCCTTCTGTGGTAAGGCTGTGTAACAACTCACTTGTTATGTTCTTTAGTATGTCAAAGCATTTTTAGTATGACATCCAGGGCTTCTTTATTTTGTTGTTGGACTGTGGTAGCCTAGCGGTTAAGGTACTGGCCTCTGGACCAGAAGGTACAGGGTTCAAATCCCACCTATGCACCTATAAGATGGGCATTGGAGCAAGGCCTTTAACGCACAATTGCTCAGATTGCAAAATTGTATAAGTAGTAAGTCACTATGGAAAAGGTCATCTGTTAAATGCTGTAAATGTACAAATGTACAATGCAAATGATGTAAAAAAGAAAACCAATAAAACACTGATGCCACAGCCACAAACCACTGATCAGGAAAAGTAATGTTAACACATGAAGGGTGGTAATAGATTAATTTTGGTGAATAGATAAAAACATAAATTATATTATTTCTTATTGTAGGCTAACAATCATATTAGTGAACAATACCTTGCCATTACCTTATCTCTGTCATGCATATTTAAATAATTATGCATTTGCTAATGTTAATAGAAGGCCACTGTTAAAGGCAGATTCATGACTGTGCATGGTGTTATAATAAAATGCCTTCAGTAAAATTAATCAAGTGATCTACTCATTTTTCCTAGGTCATTCCTCTTTTTTGTAATGATGAGCAGAGACCTAGAAAGGAAATTGTGTGTGAGAATACTTAATTAAAATATATATATTGATCTTCTAGATGGTCCAGTTACGCTTATAGTAATTCATTAGCTTTTTTAACATTTTAAAACCTCAAGCTGACCTAAGCATGAAATAGATGCATTTGATTAATTAACACTGTGAATTCTCATGCTGGAAACACACTAAGGTAAATTAACTACAGGAAAAAAGCTAACTCAAATTATAACAACAAAAAGAAAACATTAATCATTAGCTAGAAAATCAGTCACCTTCACTGCACTCTTTTAGCTATTTCACAGTAAATGACAGACCATCATAAAACAGTAATAGTTTTAAAGTTCTAAGCTACAGCAGTGATGCTTTTAATCATTGATCAGTTGCGTTATTATGTTTTGCACACCCCTCATTTTCATGATCATTGTGGAAGGGAAGAATATGAAAAATAGAGTGGCTCTGGTAACTATCAACATAGACTTTTAATGTTCCTGTATGAAATATGTGCATGCAGACTGTGGGCTCAGTATGGCCCCTGCTAAGAATGCAACTGAAGAAAACATTCAAACTTGAATTAAGTGAAACTCATGACATTCATGGCAGGAGCAAGGTTCCTTTGATACTTGTCAGACCTACAAATACTGGGTTATTGTAAAATGTATATAAACCTCACATATGTCTTTGGCAGTCAGCAGATCACTAAAATCACAGTGGCAAAAGTCTATTTTGTCTTGGCTTTATGAGCAGAACTACAGGACATGCCACTGAAATTCTGTACAGGTACTGCATTTTCCATAATGCCCCAGAATCTTTCCAGAAGCTCGGATTAATTACGGTAACACGAAAATGGTATGGTATTGACAGCAAATAGCTACATGTTTTGGCTAGACACATATTATCTTAAAGCCTAAAAATAGTATATATTAGACTATATATTAGACTACTAATCCCAAGGCATTCATAATTTATGCAATCAATTAAATCCATTCTTCATTTCTTATCCATGGCAGAGTAATGCTCAATTTAGTGTTAACTCACACAGTATGTATTGTATTAAGCTGGCTTATTTTAACACACAGATGTGCCGCTATGAATGACTGGCAAGCAGAGTGGTACATCTGTGCCCCTCTAAATTCTTTGTTTGCTCCAGTACAACAAATAGTCGCCCCAGTCTTTGGAATGTGGGAGGAAACCGTACTCAGAGTACTCAGCGCAATCACACATGGTCACAGGAAGAACATGCAAATTGTGTGAGATTGAACTGTGCTACCAGCTGGTGCCACCATGCCAGCCCAATTAAGTGAAGAAAAGGATTTGGCTTATTTCAGGAAAGGGTATTATTGGAATTCCTAATTTTTTTGTCTTATAAAACAGTTCTGTAACTGCAACAAGATACTCTTGTACTAGAAGACCACAGCATTGTATAGTTAGATGACAATTTTTCACAATCAACACATTGGCTAATTGCTAACCTGGATACCCATTTATCTTATCAGTACATTTTGAATATCTGATTTGAAAACCATGGAGATTTATATGAATTTGTTCCTACCTTATACTTACAGCCACAGTTCTCGAATTCAGACACAATAAAAAACGTTTAGTTAGATATTGATATTTATAATAACTGCTCATAGTTATATTTTTTAATTCATGCTAACAGTATTGGTTGGGATCAAGATCAGGATTCTGTGCAGACCAGATTCCCCCAGATAATACTAGCTAAAGTATTTCTATATGCATGCCATATGATGCCAATAAAGGCTTCACCCATAATATTGCACAGACCAAATCCAAGCACCTCCATAATTCATTTCCCAAAATGTACAGTTGGCTACTATGCATTCAGCTAGGTAACCCTCTCCTGGCTTCCACAAATCCCACACTGCCATATGGTGCACTATATTTCTACCCCTTCAGAGTTTAATGGCAGTGTGCTCAACACTACTTTAGTGACACCTGGCATTGCACGTGGTGCTCTTAGTATTGTGGCTCGCTATGTTGTTTGTTAATGTGGATTGTTTAACGTCGCTTGCAATCAATCAATCAAGTATCAATGGGGATTTACATCAGACAAGGTTACGTCGATAAACACGGTTGCTTCTAAACTGGTCATAAATACTTAGACTGGGCCAATTTAACATAAGCAAATTACTTAATGCATGTCTTTGTAGTGTGAAAGGAAACCAGAGCACCTAGAGTAAACCCACACAGACACAGGGAAGACATGCAAACTTTGTTGTGT
Organism: Parotocinclus maculicauda; assembly: GCA_034780255.1. NCBI lineage: Eukaryota > Metazoa > Chordata > Actinopteri > Siluriformes > Loricariidae > Parotocinclus > Parotocinclus maculicauda. Next base: position 3,021 of record JAUZSU010161632.1, on the reverse strand, counting down.
GAGGCCGAGGTTGGGACTTAACCAGGGATGCTGGAGGTGTACGGTGACTTCGTTAGCTGTTGTACCACCAGTGCATACACTGCACACAAAAATTAGGGGATGTGTCTAATTGTTGTGAGCAGTTTATATAAATAAGGCCATACATGTATAGGTGTCTATAAAATGCCCCCACTGTAAGTGAATGCCCCTGAACTGGATTAAGTGGGTATGAAAATGAATACATCAATTGTGTTTGTGTACACTGCAGGGCTGTTTCTTTAATTTTATGCACAAGATAGTAATTTCACCCATGTGTTGTATGATTTTAAGATTAATTACTTCTTCCTCTGTTTCCTGCCCATCAAACACAAATTAAATATTTGATTACTAATTGCAAAGTGACCAAACCAAAAATTTTAGCTTCTGTAAGGTTTCCATCATTGCGTAATTTAACAGTGGTATATAAACGTATTTATATTGAATGAGGTGTAGAATTTCAGCCAGCTGAGACAGCCATGTTCTAAAATATTATGTGACATGCCAAAGCCTGTGTTCATTACACATTCATTTAATATCTAATAGTGAGATACTTTATATATAAACACTGTAAATCCACATTTAACCTTAGGGCCAAATGCAATTTGAAACTAGAAACTAGACCATTATCTGGAAATTTCAGTGCCCAAGTCCTAAGTAATTGAGGATTTGCTTTCCCGCTGGAGTTTGTCATTGCGCATGGAGTGGAGCCACCTCACTTGACAGCAAGTACATTTCACTCTGCACTGTACGATTTCTGTCACTGCATCCAAATATAATTCATTTAGCCAGGCCCCAAGTTAAAATGACTCATTTTAGGTAAAATATGTGCAATGCTTAAAATGTCAGTTATCATTCAGAATATTTATGCCGACCATTCCAGCTGATTAAGTGGTTGCCTTCTCAACTTCGGTATAATGTTTTTGGACACTCTGGAACATGGTTTACCTAAACAGCCAGATGGCATACTATACTGGTCAGCAATATGTGGACACCAAAAACAGCTTCCATATGCAAAAACGATGGGCATCCTTCATGAAACCTTCGTAAGAAGACAAACTGTGAGTAAATCAGGCATCAAATGCAAAACTCATTTTAATGAATACAAATGCATAAGCATAAGCTTACCATCATCAGTGAATAACAAATTATGACCATATAATAAAGCCTTTGGGCTGAATAACACAGCAAAATTCCTCCAAAATGTCACAGAATAAGCAAAGGCAAATATTCTGATGCGAAACTTAATGTTTTATTGAAGTAAGTGCATTCAAATGGATAGTATTTATTTATTAGTATATATATATTTATTTATAGTCCATAGTGTTTTGAGTCCTTAAAAAAAAACAAATTGGCTATATGAATAAACCAACAATATTCCAGCCCTATTGGTTTCAACTATCTCTTATAGTGCCACTCTAAAAACATCCACCAGTGAAGCTACGTAATGTTTACTCGTATCAGAGCAAGATCAGCCAGTGGTATTTAGAAAATTACACACATTAAATGTCATAGTGAGACAATTCACCCTAATTCATTGACCACAACAAAATAATTTAGCAAGCAACTGGCCCTACAGGCTTATTTAAAGTTTCCCTGAAAAACAGGCTATAATTTGTTTTAAAGGTTATATATTTCTTTAGTCTGAGCTTTAATTCAAGTGAAGGTATGTCATGAAGAGTGTTTTACAAGCAATGTACATGCAAATTCGTTCTGTTCACTTTCATGAATGAGTATACACATGAAGTTAATCTCTAATATGCAATAATAATGGTATCCATTTTTCTACAAAGACTTACCAGTCGATTTTATTCTGTTTAATTAAAAGCACATTACTGAGCACAAGCACAGGTCAGCACAATGAAGTTTCACGTTACCAACTCTTCCTAAAGGTGTTGGATATGCCTATAGTCGAAACTATGTAAAAAGCTGATGTTGCTATGCAACACTAAAACCATGGCAGTAAAAAGTCACTATTATCTTGGATTGCTATGCAGAACTACAAGACATACCACACAGATTCACTTCAAGTACTACATTCCTCATAATGTCCCAGCATCTTTCCAAACGCTCATAAAGTCCCAGTGTCTTTATGAGCGTTTGGAGTGTGAACATCCATAAATATTTAAAGCAAGTCAGCCATTGCTTATAGCTAAATGTTTTAGCCACTTATAACTGTATAACCGACCAAAAGTACTCAAGCAAAGGCATTAATTTAACTAGCAAAGAAATTAGTTATGTTAGCATAAACAAAACTAACACAATTAATAAAAAAAATTTAGTCTTAAATTGTTCTTCATTTTGCATCCATGGCACAGTAATGCCCACTTCAGTGTTCATTTTAAATAAATCCAAATTTTAATTGTTTACACAAGTGTGCCCCTCTAAAATTCTGTATGTGCTTCAGTATGACAAGTATTCCAGCAACAACCCTGATGAAGCAAGTTAAGTTCTTCCCCAACACATTTTTATTATGGTAAAAATGTGTTCATACTGTGGTACTGTCATGCTGAAAGCTGAAGGCACACAATTTTCTAAAATAGCATTTTATGTCATATCATTAATTTTCCTGTGGACCCTGGAGACCAGCTCAAAATGTCAAATTATTAACAACCCTAGACTATTGTTCCTTGTCCTCCACAACATGTAGCATTCTTGTGTTGTGACTGCCAGATGGTGAAGCTTAACACCCAAGAGCATGGGTCTGACAATTAGGCTAGTGCATGTTGGTCTTATACTTATATGCAGCTGCTCAGTGATGAACTCAGTGATGAAGAGCGTGAGCTCGAGCGTGCGGTATCGCATGGAGAAGTCGAGCCGTAGTGCATCTCAAATGGAGCGTGCAGCCGGCTGGAGTAAGGGTCAATGGGAGCCGAGTGAGGATGGGAAGGGAAACCCTAAATTTAATCCAAATTTAAGCTAGATACCTCAGGGGTTTCCGCCGTACACATCCGTTAGCTCTATACGCCCCGGGATGTAACAGTCTATGACAAGGCATGCAACATT
>JAUZSU010161622.1:0-13782 GCA_034780255.1 Parotocinclus maculicauda | reverse complement strand
GTGTAATGAAGTACAATTATAAGCATTTCATTTTCATTTAATCTCATTAAAAAAAAAACTTTTTATTGACAAATACAGCTTAAGCAAATACTTAACAGTTACAGTGTTAAACTGATAATTATTGAATGAATGAACAAATGAACGAATAAGCCAATGAATTTATGAACCCTACTTTTCGAGTGTGATGCTCAAAAATATACAAAATAGATACACAATTAATAGTGGCACAAAAAAGTATTTGTATCTACATGTGTAAGGCTTAGGTTTTTGCACATCCCTTCGAGAATTATAATTAAGATCTGAAAGTTGCATGTGTGCCCTGAAATATAAAGATTATGGTTTAATGAAACACATTTAATAGGGAGGATAGAGGTTGCATGATGGCTTGCTGGTTTAAAACATTGTTTCAAGTGAACCCTAATAAATAAGTAAATAAGAATATCCAGGGCTGTAGGTTTAGGTTTGTACTGTATATTTTGACACTGGTCTAGTTTGGAAAGCAGTTTTTCATGTCCCTGAAGTTGGTGGCAGCTGATGGCAGAAAATCAATACTGTGAAGCATATCAGGTGAATCTGTACATACAGACTGTCAAGTTGTGATCAAATAAGGGTAGAGACTTCAAACATACTGACAGCAGTGGTACAGCCCTGGTACTGCAGCCCGAGTAATCATATCTGTTCTAGTTCAGGATCTGCTTCTAGGATTGTTCGGTCTAGCAGAGAACAATTACATACATTGAATGGAAATGGTATGGACCCAATGGTCCAGGGTTCAAATCCCACCTCTGCTAAGCTGCCACAGTTGGGTCCTTAAGCAAGGCCCTTAACCCACAATTGCTTGGATTGTAAGATTGTATGAGTTGTAAGTCACTCTGGATAAAGGCGTCTGCTAAATAATGTAATGTATTGTATGGGAAATGCAATACTGTTGGAATAGTGTTCCTTACTTTTACTTTGAGTTTTAGTTTATTGCAAACAGTGTGAACCCAATATATTATTTTCTGGCCAACTGTGATTTATTAAGAACTATCCATTCTTGCATTTCAAGTTTCTAGTTTCTGATTTAGCTTGTTTTGTGTTGTATTGTGAAAAAAACGCATGGGTCTTCCTGGAAAAGTTGACATGTTGAAGGCATATATTCCTCTAAAATCTTAATGTACTTTTCTGCATTAATGCTGCCATCACATTAGTGTAAATGAGCTTTGCCAAATGACACAGACCCATATCATGACAGATCATGGACTTGTTTCTGACAACAGTCTAGATGGTCCTATTTGTCTTTGTTCCAGCTGTGAGTTGGTCCGTCCCAGATTCCTTCAAGTCCAGAGACGTCAAAGCCACTTCTGTACATGGTTACTTAAGGCTTATTTTTACTTCTTCTACTTAAGGCTTCAGTAAAGTTTTACGTGGTATTTGTGCACGTAACTCTGTATTGTAGTGCTTAATAAAGGTTTGCCAAAGTAAACAATTACTGATGAATGTCAATTGTTGATGCAGAGCCGTCTGTGGGATCAGAGATCACCAGAGTTTAGTGCTGGCTTGAGACCTAGCTCTTTGTGCATTCAAATTTCTCGATTTCTTAAATTGTTTAATGATGTTATGCACTGTAGATTTGCAAATCCCTTCCAATCTTTCTTTGAGGAACACTTATTTTAAACATTTTAATAGTCTCACCAATGGTTTACCAATTTATGGACGAACTGGAGATTCTCTGCTATCTGTACAGCTAAACAAGTTACCTTTATATCTGGCCAGTTTTATGCATCAGTTTCAATTCATGACAAAAAAAACATTTAAAAAACTGTGAGAAATTAAGCATATGATGACTTCAGGAACTGACTGGAATAATTTATACTATATATTTTGCAATATTTCTATTATCTCTCCAATTTACACAATTCCCTGCTTGCTCTGAGTGCTGATTGGAGTAAATGATGTCTGAGTGGTCCCAGTTCTCTTCAGCTCCATATACACTCACTCTGACTGAAAACTCTCAGGATCACCATCCAATAATGAAGCTCCTGCTGTTTCTCTCTCTTCTATCCACTCTGAATCAGCTTCATTTAAATAGCTTCCATCTTGTGCATGTTTGCAGATGCCTTAGTGATTCTCATTATCTGAGAGATCGCCACCGTTGTTGATGGATGTTATTTACACAAGGTTATCCAGCAGATAATAAGCAGAGGCGTAGTTTGTTGGTTTGCCTTTTGTCTGACACCGGTCCCTGTCGCAGTGAGTGGTTGCACCTCCCGACCTCCTCTCACTCATACACGGCAAATTACTGTGTCCTGTGAGATTTCATGGTAAAACTGGTAATTGCTTGACAGTTTTAATGTGAACTTTCACAGTTTGACCATTAAAGTTCACAGTTCTACTTTGAAGTGTTTGGAAATTTGGCCACTTCATGATTCTACTGTCAAATTTTACAGTACATTTTTTCCTGGGTATGTCTGTAAAATGACCATGATAATGACATGATAAAAAATACGGGGGATTCACACAGCAGTGTAGGAAATGGAGGGCTGCAGCTCCTTCTAGGGAAACACCAGGCTAAACACTTTATTTTAAATTAAACTTTGTGATTATGTAAACAGTTATGCATGGGACACCGTGCTACTTATTCCCTTTAACCTAGTGAGGCAGCCTATCCTGAAATTCACTGGGTACAAGCAGGGGTACAACCTTGATAGGGTACCAGTCAGTCACTGGGGTCCATTACTACAACCTCTGCCTATCATGCGGCAATCCCAGCACCGGGCTTGGGCTGTTGAAGCGCCCTCTAGTGGAACACTGTACAAATTGCGTATTGCTCTTAAATTAAATTAGGAACGAAAAAATTGTAATTAGTTATATCCGGGAGGCGAGCTATGATTAAGACCTAGACCATGTCAAGGTACAAGCATCAGCAAATTTATGTCACACTTACAGCGTAACTGGGCATGAAAAACAAAACACCTTCTCTGTCTATTTTCCATTTTTTAATTGATTTAGTAAATACAAATCTGTGAAAACGCACTATCTGTACTGGGTACAATTGCAGGATGTGGCTCCAGAGGGCACTCAAACAAACTGATATGGCCATTTGCCAAACACCTGGGCCTCATCTGCATTAGCTCCCGGACAAGAAATTAGTCACTTTGCATGTTTAAGGTGGTAGCAACTTCAGGCTTCTGCAGATAAGTTTACTTGAGAATTATCAGGCTAAATAATTGTGTCTGTGTAACTGTGTCAAAATGACAAAACTAGCAGACACCGGTGTATATTTTATGGCTTGTGAATAAAAATCAAGCAGGTCCTTCACAACCAGTTTCTGAAAGTGCAGGGAACTGCATACCATGGACATAAGAAGCAGGGTGATAAGCAAGATGCTTTTGCTCACTTCTGCTCACAAAGTTGCCTGGTAATAATGGGCAAAAAGACACACAATTGTGTTCATGACTGAGAACGTTATATGGATATACAAATTTAGTTTTTGCCTGTAGACTGCATGCTAGGTGTGGTTTGAGCTGGACAAGGTTCTGTAATGTTCTGTGGGTGGTTTAATTGCCCTGAAATTAGTTTTTTTGTCTGTGATGAAAGTAAATTTCAACCACAATGCTCACACTGAGCTACTGAACAAACATGTTTGGCCTTTTGCTCATTATCTTACCAAGGAATAAAACATTCGTATCCTTGCATTTATAGTGCTGAGAATGTGACTGTCTGGCATGATGAACATTCAAAAGCGGTCACATATCTGGACTGGCCTTCAAAATCCCAATATGTGAATCCTCTTGAAAATATGTGGGACTGCGTGGAATGAGTAAGACAATTATTTGCAAGAGTGGCTGAAGCAGAAACTAGTCCAGTCCATGCAAAATGGATTGCAGTTGTTATTCATGTTCGGGGACATACTACATGCTATTAGGTATTGTTCAGGTACAGGTGACTAATTTTTGTTTGATGAGCTTACAATCACTGGTGAAATCACATTAATGTCATCGCCATGGCACAAAAAAGGCTGAGGTCCAGCACCAACACCAAAAACATACAAAAAAACCCCAAACATTTGTTTGTTGTGCTAGTATATCACCACACCACTAAACTAGTCCATGACTTATCTACTAGATCCTGTTACTTTCACCTATCTCAGCTTGTCCTTTAATTATTTTTCAGTTGAGTGTGGATGTGGGGGCAAGTTCCTATCATCACATCTCATGACTGCTTCCAATCTGGACACTTTAGCACAGACTTCCTTCAGCACCCATGAAGCTCATACAGTGTGGAGATACAGTCCATCCTGTGGCATACACATGAGTTCACATATAGGTTTGATAAGTGATGGTGAGGACTACCACTCCTCCCATCCAGACGAGGTTCAGTCTGGGTCTTCACCAGATTGCAGATTGTGCTATCGGTCTTCCAACCTTTGAAAGTATGAGCCAAGTGCTTCATGTGCCAATGCAATTTGCAGATAGGAATCTGCACACACTCAGTTTGGAGTGATGCATTTCCCAAAGTCTCCTTCACATTTCTTTAGTTGAAGTGTCCTGAGTCACTCAGAATTATTTATCTCTAAAATGCCATTGCAACTCTTGGATTAACCGTACAGGTCTACCAATTGGAGAAAGAAGGCATAAAGCTTTCAGAGGTCAGCTGACTGTTTCTCAGTCCTCTGATTGCTCTCAAAGTAGAACACTGCTGGACAACATTGTTGCTGGATCTTTTTGCACTGGCGATTTTTGACACATCACCAGATTGCACTGATTCAACCATTTCTGTACTGTGAACCTAAACCCCAGAAGTAAGCATCTGTGGACAATTAGCAATCCATGTTTCAGTCAATAATGACCAAGACAGGTGGGAATAGATGTATCTTGATGAGCACAATAAATCTCAAAGTAGCAAAGCACATTGTTCTTACCACAGAATGGATCTATTATTTCGGAAAGCCAAAATGATGGACCATTTTCACAGCTTCTGAACTCACTGCATGTGAAATTGTCCTGAAAAAAGTTTTCAGTATAACTCCAGCAGTCCTGAGTCCAAGACCACATACAGGGAATTGCTGGATTGCTGTTGTGTTCTGTTTTACCACGTCATCCATGTCTTATTTGGCCCTAACTAGTGCTGGCAGGTTGTAAAGGGATGGGGTGGAGGGGGGATGTATGATCAGTAATGGGACCTATCACAATAGCAGTGTAGTTTGTCTCACACTTAATGCAAAAAACAGAGATTAATGATTTGCGTTCCTTTCACAGCATTAATACTGTCTTCAACAACAACTGTATCCACCATACCCACCTTAGGCCAGACTTTAAGTGCTTGTTCCTCGGATGTCCCTACTTAAGAATCTACTGAGGAGGGAGGAAAAAAAAACCTTAATTTTTCAGCACTTTTCAATTTCTCAAGGACTATGTGGAATCAATACAAGGAAGGAGGAAAAAATAAAAAGACATTTTTATTTTTAAAAAAAATTATTTAACCTACAAGTAAATTAAAGTGAATCTAGAAAAAATTTAATTAACAGAAGAAAACCGTTGGCTCTCCACCGGAGGGTGGAAAAAATGTTGCGGCGGATCCGAGAAATACCAAAAAATGATTATTATTTTTTTTGTATTCTTCAAATATGATCGTCGGCGGATCTGCAAAACAAGCAAAAAAAAAGTCTGGCCTTACCGAGTCAAGGTCAAGGCTAGACTTGAGTACTACAACATAAAGTGTAGGTTTAAAATGCAGTAGTGCTGTAGTGGTTACTAGACTATTAATCAAAAGGTCCACGGTTCAAAAAGGTTCAAGTTCCCGCACTGTCAAGTTTCCAATATTTCCTGTGAGCAAGACTATTAACCCAAAACTGGACTTAATATTTACAAGTACAATTGTATCCATTTTAAATAGCTCCGGAAAAGAGTGCTATCAATGTAGTGCACAGAGAATCACAATTATTGTCAAACACCTTCCATTATTTGAGACTTAGAGACCTGTACAGTATAATAACCTCCTAATACTGTATATTTTCTAGTTTTTTTCCCAATGCAATAATATGTTCAGTTGGCTGTGAGATATTAGTTTTTTATTGTTACTGATCCCTATTGTTCATAGATTCTAAAGTGTGAGTACTAATTCAAATCAATTCTGTGCTCTTTAGCACTTTCATTTAGTCCTAAGTAGCTAGCCAATCTAGTGTCTGTGGTGTTACTTGAAAGTTTACTAAATTTGTTTCATTTGGTTTGTTTATATATTGGTTTGCTCATTACTGGCTACAGCAGCTAGTGTGAGGGTTATAGTAATTATGGGTTATAGTAATGATTCCCAAACTCTTCTTCATCAAATTCTTAATCTGCTAAATTGCTAATGTGACCATCAGCAGGTCTTATGGATTGAATAAATGCTTTATAAGGTATTGATAATAAGACTTTGGCATATATATATATATTTGTTGGGGGGTTGGGGGCTTGACTTGTGTCTGAGGGAGGTAAGGCTGGTCAGGGATCAGCCCTTGGGGGTGCAATAGTTACACCTACTATGCCTTCAATGAAGTATCACCCGGTCTCATTGTGTTATGCATGCTGTTGCAGTTATTAATAATAATAATGATGTCATTGTTAGCTTGTTTATTCATTATACATTAAAATACGTTAATAAACTGTTTTATAAAAATGATAATTCTCTCTCTCTCTCTCTCTCTCTCTCTCTCTCTCTCTCTTTCCTTTACACACACCACACACCCCTTTTTCTAAACATGCCCTTGTCCATTTCCCTATGCGTACTTATGGTGGACTGTACCAATTTGTCACCGCGTAGGGGGATCCATAGTGCTCGTTTAATTCAGCACTAGACAGCGACCCTCCAGTTTCAACGTGAGGTGATATCTCGGTTATTATCGGTGTAGGCATGCGAGCAGAGCAGACGGAGGAACGGAAAGAGAAAGCACGCGCAACGAAACAAAGATGCTTCGAGAAGCGGCGCTGCTTGTTTGCCTGTGTGCTAGCTATGGTTGCTGGGTGAGCTAAGAACCCTCCGGTTCTGTTACTCACACAAAAAAGAACGCGTATCAGCTACAGTGCAGTGGGACCCCTTCCGAAAAGGGAAGGAGGGGTGCGATTATACACCCTTACAGAGCAGCAGAAGGGAAACGCCGGCCCGGTTTCCTTTGTTTACATGGGCATGAATAAGAAGATGCGGCTGTTTGCAGGAACGAGGCTCATCGTCCTTTTCTGGATCCTGAACGTGGACCTGAAATACGCAGCATCCCGTAAGTACCGGATTATTTACACCTAGTACATAAACTCAGAGGCTTTAACAGTCCTGTAATCCGATTTGCATCGGATCAATGCATGATCACAGCAACAAACCCCGTGCGGAATTAGCCCTGTTTATTTCACAGTTTGTCCCAGAGTTTGTTCAAGTTTAGGTTTGTGTACTAGAGCTGTAATTAAGGAGCTAGGGTTTATTATAGGCATTTTGTATCAGTGGTGTGACCAGAGATAAGAACCTGAGAAGAAAGATCAGCATTGGAGTCATAGGTAGAGAAGAAAGTATTCAATCATTTAAACCACTGTTTTACAGAATGTATGTATTAAGTTTAAATCAGCTTTAATATGGTGGCTTTGGCACTTTTTGATCTTTTCATCTGCTCTAGATACAAGCAGAGTTAAGACTGATACACTGACTCATTGTAAAGGCATAATCGATCTATGTAAAGTTATAGAAGGTTAATTTTGTTTTTCACCATATTTACTTCACTATTGTTTGTTTTCTGTATGAGCTAAAGTGAGATTGGTTTGGGTCCTGAACCAGAAAAGAGGTCTGATTAATTGTGCTGTGTAGTTTTGGTACTGATTTCTGTACTTACTGAAAGGTTGGTGGTGCAGGACGACTGATTAAAGACTGTAGAGCAATAAACAGTGATGGATCATTTGGAAAGTTGTTTAAGCTGTTTGATGCATTATGTTTAATTTAGGTTTATATTCTATAGGAGTTTAGATGTTTTTGTATGAATCCATTATGTTTAACTTTGTTTCCGGCAAAGCTTGTGGCTAAGGTTAAACATTTAATGTCAGCAAGTTATGAGTTCAATCTTCAAGTTATGAGTTCAATCTTCCAAGCCACTACTGATGGCTGTTTATTACACACCGAGAATTATTCCCAGTTACTGGTGCCCAGTTGGCGCAATGATCAAATGCGCTAGATCCATTACAGCAGACACTCATGTTTCAGTCTTAGTGGAGTTTCTAAGCTGGGTGAGCACTACATGGGTAAAACTGGCCATGTGTGAGGGACTGAAGGTCTTGAATCTTCTTCCAGTCAGCCACAGCGGCACCAATGGCTTATCTAGGCATCTGCAAAGATTGTGGATGGACCCGGCAAGTTTAGACCATTTTTCTATGCTGATTTGCTCTTGCCAAAAAGTCAGCACATGCCAGGCAGGGAAGACGGCCTAGGAATTGCAGATGCCAGGTTGTGAGAAAAGAAGCATTTTTTTTAAATGAAACCCTATTGGTTAAAAAAGTGTTCATTATTTCCAAATGTAGTTGAAATGTGGGAGCATCCCTGGTCTGGGGTCATGTGTGAAACAGTGACCCAGCTCTGTAGCTGTTGAGCTTCTCTGATTTGTATCACGGTTCTGGCAGCAATATGAGATCTGTGGATTACGGTTATTGTTCCCAAGCTCTGATCCGATGTCTGACATGGTATACTTCATATGGATCTGAATCGTAGTCATCCTCAGACTATATTTATTCTATATTAAATTACAACTACACATACATGCGCTGAAATGATGGAGATTATTAAGAAATATTACTAGGTTAATGATGATGCACAGAGCAAATGTTGAGGCACTGTACAAAGCATTTACATTCCTGCCAAATGCCCTGAGTGTGGGTGTATGGTGCAATAGATTCAGATCTGATTGGGTGACATGACTCATCAGTGATAATTGCAACAATTAATAAAACATCAACAGTTACACCATATGTGGCTTACATTTTTCACTGAATTGCTGTCCAACAGGAAACATGTGATAGTTATATAGATGAGAAGAAATAGGGAATAAATTGGTCAACTTGGAGGTAAATTTATTCATGCATGGTTATTTATATTGGGTAGTAAAACAGAAGAGCTGACCTTAAAATTCTGAACAGCAGTATTATACAGTATATACAGTCCATAGCTCACAGTCTGTCTGATAGACTGCTGGGTGAGCCTGTGGAGGTTTTCTCCATTAGGTGGAATATATGTGTGTGTGTGTGTGTGTGTGTGTGTGTGGTTATATGGAGTCTCATTTTTCATTTTTCAGTGACAGTTTGTGTAGAATCTTTAGCTCCGTTTCAGTGAAAGCAGAAATAACGAACTTCACAAGTCACTTGTTTGCTGTCTCCTCTTTATTTCTCCTCTTTCTTTAAATTTTCTGTGTTCCTATCGTTATTTACACAATGTCTCCTCATTTTTAAACTCTTTTAACATTCATCCACTGTTAATCCACATGACTAAATCAAAACTGACCTCCAAGGTTCATATTCATTTTGTAATCTAAACTAACTGCCTGGTGTAACAGAGTTACGAGCACCCTTGGTCTGCTTGTGCTACCACAGACCAAGCCCCTGGACCAGAAAAGCTCTGAAACTTGGAAGGTGGAAGCACCCGACAAGGCAGAACTCACAGACATAGGGGAACAGATGGTGCTGGAACTCAACCATAAGAGCAACCGGTGACGATGGCATCAGTGGCCATGTAAGCGACACACACAAGGTTATATCCATACATAAGTTCATCTCAACACCAGTCACATATATATACACAAGTCAATGCCAATTTGGAGTAATCAATTAACCTAACACGCATGTCTTTGGACTGTGGGAGGAAACCGGAGTACCCGGAGTAAACACACGCAGGCACGGGGAGGACATGCAGACTCCACACAGAAAGGACCCAGGTCTCTCCACCCTGGGATTGAACCCGGGATCTTCTTGTTGTGAGGCAAGCGGTGCTACCCACGAGCCACCGTGCTGTAAGGCACTGTAAGGCACACTTTGTTTGGTTATTTGCATTTTCCACACTGTTATTTAGACTTTATTGTTTATGTATAAAATGCATAAATACATAATTCAGATGTCATTTATATTCTGACGAGTACAGCAAGTCATGACTAAAGCTTGTTCATGGTATATATATATATACTTTTTTTAGAATCTCCGCTAGGATGAGCGTCAGATGAATCAAATTTTAAAAACTTTTAAGGGAAGTTGTGATAAACAGGCAGGCTATAGCAGGGCAAAACATAAATAAAACAAAATACATAATAAACCGTTATGTGTATAAGAAAGCTCAGTCTTCTGTTCAAATTTCAATTTATCTTCACATTAAACATTTATCTTTAATAATTAAACATTTATATAATAAAAGAAAACAGTAACAGTATAAAACTTCATCCATAAATTTGAAAAACATTGTAATAGCATAACTAGAACACAAAATATCAAAAACGATCACTAGGTGGCGACGGATACAGGATACAAGCCCAGCATCATGCGAAACGTAAACACAAAGTGTTAGCCCAAAAAACATTGTACATTTATTTGCCACTTGTTCACACAAAAGGACAAATCTGTGAATGTAACAAAGTAGGCCTATTTAAACTCGTTCTGATATATCTAAAAATAATAATGCAATTTATTGAATAATTAAATTGCATTATGGATATTTTTATTTTAAAATAGAAACATTACATTTCCTTGTTCTGAAATTAACTTTAGTATACCCTAATGTTTTCTTTTTAATAACATTTTCAGGCCTGTTGATTTAATTCAAATTAAATATTGACCTTACTTGTTTGGACAGTGTGCTACTAAAAGACCATATGAAATAACATTTGGTTGATAATCCACAGATCTATAACACCAGTGATATAGTTTATCACCCTTTTCCAAATTCAGAGTAACTCCCTAAATAACTTTTGTTCAAGTCTTGTCTTTAATCACTGGACTGCAGTGTTTTCCCTGGGTTTTTTTTTACACCACCTTCTGCTCATGGTTGGTCCTAATTAACAAGTTAACTGTGTTAGTTAGGGTTTGTGTTTCATTGGCACTACAGTCTTAAAGTATTAAAAAACTTAATATTTCTTATGAAGAAATATGCTGGCCTGCAGATCTATGAAGCTGTGATTATTTTTGCACTATAATACATTTTAAATACAGAAAAAGAAAGTGCACTACATTATTTTCACAAAATGTGTAAGTTTATTATGAAGTTTGCTGAAATATGTGCACTTTTTGACAGACAACTTGTTTGGAGAAATTCAGAAAGGACTGTCAAAGCATTAGATATGGATTAAAAATGTCAAACCATGGAACACTAGAAATCCATTGCTTTATTAAATGCCCTTTTTAAATAAATTGATATTACATATTAAATTGAGCCTCAAATGTCCTTGGTGTAAGCCACACATTTTTTGCAAGATGTGACCATTTTATCAAAATTACAATACATATGCATTGCAGAGATGGCTAAAAAAAAGCAGCATGTTCTTACAACTGTCTTCAGTTACTATACAATTCACAGATGATGTAAAGCAAATCACACATTTTAGTATACTGCTCCCTCTGTATCAGCACATTGTTTGGATGAAAATCCATGTATAATACAGACAACAAGAGTTTGGCATTTGGGGTATTCAAAGAAGACAACACGAACACAAAACTTTATACATTTATATCATATGACAATTCTGTTGTGAAATTTGCTATTAAAAATACATGAATGTAAATAAGCTAAATTTGTAGTTAAACTGCCATACAATATGCTATTGAAGTACCGTATTTAGACAAAATGGCTTAATGTTTACACTGTATTACTGTGCCACCATGCTCCAGGTAAAAGAGTATTAAAAGCAAGAAAGAGCAATCCTTGTTTTTTGCATTTACCATCTCATCAGAATGAAGAGTAAAGGCCAAGTCGGCGTGCAGCCTCAGACTTCTTGGGACATTTGAGATGTGGAAAAGGATAATAATTTGGGCTTTCTGGGGTGTGAGCAGACCGGTAGCTTCCACAGCTCATCTGTCTGGGCAAACCCACACGTTCTAAGCATTTACTTGAGCTTTCAGATTCACAATCCTCATGCTCTTGTTTGCTGAATTGATTTCTACCCTCAGTTCTTTTAAAGTTATCACACGTCTGATTGTCTGAATCCATAATTTCCACACTGTGCTTCACATTATCCGCTGGTGCTGATTGTATTGAGCCTCCTGGGCTGGTCATGACCGTGGTGACTTGATTTTGATTGGTGTCATGGGCCGTGATGGCTCTGCGGTACATTCCAAGGTGAGTGCGCCATGTGGCACTTTCTGGGTCCGTTACAAAGTCAAAGTGAGTTTCTTGAAAAGATGTCTGCTTCATAAGAGAACGCTGGACCTGTCGCATTGGAACCACATTTACAATGCATTTTTCAGAGTGCTCATCATTGCTTGATTCTGCTGGTTTGAAAGAAAAGCAAAAATTAAAAACAATGATACATTAGAAGAAGGTGTAAGCCTTGGCTGAAATATATCAGCAACAACAGGAAGTCCTTGGTGTACATGTCACAAGGAAAACTTTGTGAGCCCTTGGGAATTGTATATCTGTATAATTAATCAATGTCATCTGACTTTGTAAAGTCACAACAATTGTCCAAGCACATTCTGCACAAAGTAATATAACAAGTGTATTTTTCATTTTTTTTATTGAACTCATAGGAAAAATGTGTATATAACTGCCTTTATCCACTGGGAAATCTACCCGTTTTGATTTGCGAATGCAGTCAAGTGGAGATGAACTGTAAAACTTAAGGAAGTCTCATGCCCTTGCTTTACACATACACTACCCATTCCCTGGTTGTACAGTATTAAGCTTTTCATTTGGAAAATCAACATAATGTAGGCTACTTTGACAATAGGTCTTAAGATTGGCAGATCTTCTGTGACGAGTCTTTAACAACTACAGTGCATCCGGAAAGTATTAACAGCGCTTCACTTTTTCCACATGTTGTTACGTTACAGCCTTATTCCAAATTGTATAAAATTAATGTCTTTCCTTAAAATTCTACACAAAATACCCTATTATGACCATGTGAAAAAAGTTTTCTTGAGAGTTTAGAAAATGTATTACAATTAAAAAACAAACTTCATTGTTATGTCATAAAACTGATGCATTAAGTCAGAAATAAAACTTGTGCAGGGACATACAGCTGTCCACATAATACTCATGAACAGAAAGATGAAGACCATTTTCTTGTGTATTTTACTTCTGTTATGTTTGACGACACCTGAACCAACATACAGTGGAGGAAATAATAATTTGATCCCTTGCTGATTTGGTAAATTTGCCTACTTACAAAGACATAAACAGTCTGTTATTTTAAGGGTAAGTTTATTTTAACAGTAAGAGACAGAATATCTAAAAGAAAATCCAAAAAATTACACTGTATAAAATATAGAAATATATTTACATTTTGTAGAGTGAAATAACTATTTGATCCCTAACCAAACATTAGTTCTGGCTCCTGCAGACCAGTTAGATGCTCCTAAACAACTCATTGCCTGCATAAAAGACAGCTGTCCTAAATTGTCACCTGTATAAAAAACACCTGTCCACAGACTCAATTAATCAGTCAGACTCCAACATGGGCAAGACCAAAGAGCTTTCTAAGGATGTCACAAGGCTGGAATTGGCTACAAAACCATAAGTAAGATGCTGGGTGAGAAGGAGACAACTGTTGGTGCCATTGTAAGAAAATAGAAGAAACTTGTTAATTAAATCCTGCCGGCC
>JAUZSU010161601.1:0-13785 GCA_034780255.1 Parotocinclus maculicauda | reverse complement strand
CAGAGGTGCTAACCACTCAGCCATCATGCTGCCACCAAGACAAATCATCATAACATAAAATCCATCCTGCGTATGAAAACCCAAATGTACATTTATTTAGCTACTAATTTCACTCTAATTGGATTGCTCAGCATGACCCACACTCATGCACAGTTTAAAACTAGCTGTGAAACAGGTACGGTCAGTGACCTGAAAAAGGTCCAAATCAGGAATTGCAAATTCAAGCATAACTGTTAAGAAAACTATTTTCTAAATCACCTTTTTAAAGTGTTAATATTGCTGATAAGATTCCTGTCTATTGTATATAAAATCAAATACTTCATTCTGTTAACATTTTCAGCATGTCTTAAAAGCCTGTGAATTTGCAACTACTAAGCGACGTGTCACAATTATTGGCACCACTTATCTGCACCAATTTGCACCAACTATTGCACTTATTACTTATACATCTGCTGGCATAAAAACATGGAGGTCCAAATTCTTCTCTTAGGGAATTTCCTTTATAGATAATCCCAGTAAAATTCAGTGGGGTTATGTCATTGAATGTTTTCTTCCTGAATTTGGGTATGTTTTTGATCACTGATATATCTGAACAAATAGTCTTGGCTGGAAAAATAGGATCACAACAACAGGGATCCTCCACCATCATTAACAGTAGGCATTAGGTTTTTTGATTAGACAAAAAGGTTTTTTTGTTTGATCTAGCCATCTGGTTTGATAAAGTCTAATCTTCTCTCTAGCAAAATTAAGTCTTTTGCTAATTAGCCTCAATGATAAGTGTTTCTTATGGCAACACAGCTGCTCAGTCCCAATCCTGTGAGCTCTCGTAACACTGTTTGTGGAAATGCTTTTACTTTCACTATAAAACTTTGCTTTGTTTTCTACTGACAATTGTTGATGATTTGACCTAAAGTGTTTAAATGATCTCCAGTCATGGTCATTTAAGATTTATTTCTAACCACATTGCTTCCGCAAAGTTGCCAGATCCTCACTGTCCTTCTAAGTTTTCATACTACGTTGAGCAGATCTTAACCTAATTCCAGTCATTTCTCTGTAGTTAATTACTTTGCTTGGTGCACAATAATTATCTGATGCTTCTGATACACAGTAACATCTTCTCCATGGCCACAGGAGTTTTGTGACATGGTTGTTTTGGAACTGAGGAGCTACTCGCTGCATTAGTTATTGTTAAAACAGTTGTTGCCAGCTGAAACAGATCAAACGCTTTTAAGCGTATACTTATTTACGACTTTATGGCTTTATGACTTTATTTACGACTTTTCTTTATTGCCAGCGAGTGTATAATACTAACATTAACATAAAGAGTTATTTTGAGATGATGAAGAGAAACTTTAACGAAGACCACCTCACATGAATAATGTGGTTATATACAGTGGTGCTCTAAAGTTTGTGAACTCTTTAGAATTTTCTGTATTTCTACATAAATATGACCTAAGAGATCATCAGATTTTCACACAAGTCCTAAAAGTAGATGAAGAGAGCCCAGTTTAACAAATGAGACAAAAATATAATACTTGATCATTTATTTATTGAGGAAAATCATACACTATTACATATTTGTGAGTGCCAAAAGTAACTAAACCTCTAGGATTAGCAGTTAATTTGAAGGTGAAATTAGAGTAAGGTGTTTTCAACCAATGGGATGACAATCAGGAGTGAGTGGGCAGCCTTTTTTATTTAAAGAACAGGGGTCTATCAAAGTCTGCTCTTCACAGCACGTTTGTGGAAGTGTATCATGGCATGAACAAAGGAGATTTCTGAGGACCTCAGAAAAACAGTTATTAATGTTTGAAAAGATTACAAAACCATCTCTAAAGAGTTTGAACTCCACCAATCCACAGTCAGACAGATTGTGTACAAATGGAGGAAATTCAAGACCATTGTTACCCTCCCCAGGAGTGGTTGGCCAACAAAGGGTAACTTCTAAGCAACCGAAGGCCCCTCTAACATAGGCTAATGTTAGTGTTCATGGGTCCACCATCAGGAGAACTGATGGTAGGGTTGCAAGGAGAAAGCCACCGCTCTCCAAAAAGAATATTGCTGCTCATCTGCAGTTTGCTAAGGATCATGTGGACAAGCCAGAAGGTTATTGGACGAATGTTTAGTGGACGGATGAGTACAAAATAGAACTGTTTAAATGAAAAGTGTTATGTTTGGAGAAAGGAAACATCCAATCTTAAAAGTATAATCTTTTTTGTCTCATTTGTTTAACTGGGTCCTCTTTATCTACTTTTAGTACTTGTGTAATGTTTATGTCATAATTATGCAGAAATATGGAAAATTCTAAAGGGTTCACAAACTCAAGCACCACTCTATGTAATTTTCCCTTCTGTTTCTGAAATAAAAGGGTGCCATGTGACTTTTAACCCACCCTGTACATTGTTTGTGTTTACTGTATTTTATAACCTGCTGATACCTTAAGTCTGTGCATCTGCTGTGTAACCTCAGGATCAGTTCCTGCATTTCCAGAACTGTCCTCTGCACCTGCTTTCAGCTCTGCCAGCCAATTTTGGAAACCTTTTGTATGACCTGCAGGTAAAAAACATTAGATAGAGGTTAAGCACAGACACATTTACAGCCGTGTTTATGTGAGCAGATGGACTGTGTGGGTGCGTCTGGAAGAAACAGTTCTTGGTTGTCCTAGTAACGAACCTTAATCAATTCCCAAGGAGAGGCGGCATAATGTCTGAATGTGATAAAGTGTCTGACAACAGGTGTGTCATTTAGCATGCAGTCTTTTGCATATGTCTGGGCAGCTTTAGACAAATGACAGGTTTTGTAGATTTTCTAAATGGAAATCAACTTCACCTTTTTCGAAGTGAACAAGCGTAAAATATAACACACCTAAATAGCATACTTCTATCTAACATACATAGATATAAGACATAATGGGAAAAATCCATGGTGGTTGTGGTATCTGATCATCCTCACCATTAAAGTCCTGCAGTAGTGTTTCCTGTAAAGTGTCCAGGACTTTGTTTGATTGCTGGGCTGCAGCTTCACTCCTTTTTACCAGATCAGTAATGCTCTCACCCAGCCAGGTTAGTTGCTGAGCTGGGTAAGTTCTACAGAGCACTCTCAGAGATTCACCAGCTGCATCCAATCCACTGTCCACCTGTTTTTGGCTCCTCTGGAGATCCTGGAAAAACAAATATAAATCTCAGGTTTTGTGTACCACAGATGCATCCCTAATTGGTTGGGTACAAGCCATTTGTTCCTGTTTGTTCCAGCTGAGCTCAGTTGGCCTTTTATAGCCAGCGCTTATAGCCCACTACTTCAGAGACCCCGGTAAGAGTCCTAGCAATGCCTTCTGGCCAGATCAGGCATTGCACACAGGAAATACTGGCCATGACAGGGCCACTACTTCAGTGATCTCTGAAATAACCTGGCATCGATATATTGCATACCTCCACTTGCGATCAATAAATTTTGGCAAAAGCACCAAACAAGCCCTTTGACCAGGATAAGAAGGGCAAAATGGAGCATTGGGGGAATTAAATATACTGCTCAATAAAATTAAGGGATATTGCATGTAGAAAGTTGAACATAGGTCATTACGGCCATTCAGCTTTCACTTTTTTCAAATTTAATTTACTCATTTGGGTCATAAGGCAACGAGACAGAAGCAAACCATGGGTACCAGTCCATTGCAGGGTACATGCACACATACATTAATATTTTAGGGATGCTTCCTTAATAAACATTCATCACTCTTATGGTCTTGAGGATTTACTCAATCTAAAAAAGATTGAGTACACACTCACCTTTACTCTCACAGGGCAAGGCAGGCCAGTGCATGGGATTTTTACCTTACAAGTAAATTTGTTGGTTTCAGAAAATTAGTGTTGGGTCCTTCTAAGGAAATGTACCATTAAGGGGCTTTATGCAATGTTCAATGGCTTTTATAAAATTACTTAAGAGACATTTGATACTTAAGGGAACATTTAATGATTTATGACAATAAAGAAAGCCAATACGTATTTTTTCATGTTTAAGGGCATTTTAAGGGAATTTCTTACTAGGCACTGAACTGTTAATCAGGTTTTTGGTTCAGATGTTAGACTGAATTGTACGACATTGTAGACGAGGTGATCTGTTATTGCTGTAAATGTAACCATAGGTAGATCATTGCAGCAGGAGGCTGGGTGTGCTCGATAAGGGCAACCGACGTTAGTTTTGTTTCTTGCTTCCAATCAAACCAAACGGAAAAGGCTAACCTTTATCTTGGCCAAGTTTTCTGGATCAGATGACTGCGCTAGCGCCGACAGCGCGCTCTCAATGGCATCCAGCTGCTCGGCCATCTGGGAAATGGCGAATTCAAGCTGCTGGCTCTGTGAACTGAAGTCTCTCAGGACGGATGTGGCATGCTCATGAACTTCTTCAGCGTGCAAGATTTTCTTCCTCAGATCAGCTTCCATTACCTGAATTTAATACACCATGTACAGTACCAAGACGTTTATAATGTAAAATTTTTTTGGAAATCCATAAATTACAGTATAGAGCTGTTATACCTGGAGCTCAGTGGGCATCTGCTGGATCTTTCTGAGATTTTGGAGTTTAGCTATTTTCCCTTGCAGAACCTCCAGGACCTCTTTCTTATTCCCAAGCTCCAGCTGTGCAAACACACAAAATAACACGTTCTTCATTATTCTGTTACACATTTCGTTATGTACATTTCTCCAGTGAATTAGACGTCAGGTGTTAGTCTGACCTAATAAGTGTAATTTACCTTAAACTGAGCAAGAAATTCTTCCATGTCAAGGCTGGAGAAGAGGTTAATGGGTCCATCACTGAGCTCATGAACAGAGGTGGCAATCCAGCACTCAATGTCATTGGCAATCGAGTTAACCTCATTCCATAATTCAACAGAGACGGTAAGAATTTCAATATCTGTGTCCGTCTTCTCCAATGTCTAGATAATGTAAGAAGTCAAGTTATGATATTATTTCTATATCAGGACATACTCTATTTAAATCAGTCTATTATGGGCTGCATGTATGTTGCATGGAAAAGCATGTTGTACCATTTTCTCATCAACAGTACAAAAATATAGGAAGTAGACAGACAAATAGACACAGACAGGCAGCAAGATGTGTGAGTATCGTCTATGATAACATTTAACAATGTTATCGTTTTCTAACAATGTGTGAGCTCACATTATCGAGAATGTCACTCACTCTGCAAAATTAATGCATTCACTGCATCATGTAGCCAGATCTCATGCAACATGCACAAATCACACTATAAATCAGGTATGAATCTGAATATGGAATCAGAATTAATTAAAGACAAAAATGAATGAACAAGCCGGAGACAAAACACAGACACCACCAGCCTCACAGTCACATGGATGTTGTTGGACATTAAAAAGAATGATGCTGCTCAAAAGACATAAATCTGCAAACTATAATAAAAATAATTTAACTGAACACTATATTAATTATGATTAATTAAAATATTTTGTTGTTGTTTTTGCCCTCATTCTGACATGATCAGTACTGTAACAATAAAACTATTTAAACTGGGATTTGTCTTAATGAGTGTGCACAGTTTGAAATAACTGAAAGAAACACACTATGGTTATTGATTGAATACTTCAACCAGTTTAAATCCTTTGTGATTTAGTAGGATGTGGCATCGGTTATTTGTTTCTGTCTTTGTGACTTTTCTTTTTCATATTTGTAGATGCATAGTCGGGAATGTATGAAGATTCTTTTAAGTATTAAATGCACCATCAAGGGCAGGTATGGTTGGATTTACATTTACATTTACAGCATTTAGCAGATGCCCTTATCCAGAGCGACTTACAATGATACAATCCAAGCAGTTGTGGGTTAAAGGTCTTGCTTAAGGACCCAACTGTGGCAGCTTGGAAAAACCTTCTGGTCCAGAGTCCAGTACCTTAACCGCTAGGCTACTACTACAGTCCCTTGGATGTTCTAATAAATCTGATGTTGTGGCAGAATGTGAAAACATCGGTTAATGCTCTACAGTTTTATTTGAATGCTTAAAATTTAAGTAAATCAATAAAAGACAGTTAGTTAGTTCAGGCAGACAGACAGACAGCTCAACAGGCAAACTGAGACGCAGACAATTCAACAGGCAGGCAAACAGTTGGACAGATGTTTATAAAAAGCACATCTTACATTCATCCACTGTTCTTTTATGGCATCCATCTCTTTACGAACTCGTTCAGAAACACCTTCCGGAAAGTTCCTCAGCTCAACGATAAAGCCTTTGCCTTTATTGATGAACAGATTCAGCTCCTCCTGAGCTCCTACTAACTCAGACTTCACAACCTGCAGCTAAAAATGCAAGTTAAACAATACCACACATTAACCATATAACTATCTTAAAGAAATTATTTAAAACTAATCTTTATCTGTCACATATGTGAAATTACCAAAGACAACGATTAGAACACCCCCTTTTAAGATACCAGTAGCTCTCTTATAATAAAAGCGTAGGAGGAATAGTGGAGACAGTGAAAAGATTTTTGTGAATTTGTTGTTCAGAAGGTCCTTTACTTCTTTATGATAAGAAGGTCCTTCACTTATTCATTATTATAGCCTTAAGTGCTTAAGGTTTTGAAAACCTAACTGGGAGATGGTGAGGTAAAATCTCTGATCTGCCAACATGCCAGTGTTGAGCCCTTGAGCATGGCACTCAACTTTTAAATCGCGCTACGTTAGTGATAGGCAGATTAATCAGCCGGCTGTCAGAATCATTATCATTTGCTCCAAAGGCTTGTCCAGTGATCAAAATGCCATTTGAGATAACTGGTGGTCACAAGGCCGATATTTAAAAATTGTGGAGAAATTACAGACAAATTTTGTTTCCAGCATGCTGCTGTTAACTAGGATTAGAAAAAAGTAGCTGTTATAATGTGCGGTCTAACATTGTTTATTTTTGTACAAATTTACAAACTTTACATTTTTCCCCTAGAAATAAAAAGATGCTATTATCTGATAAACAGGTAGTTATTTGTTTATTTATAAAAAAAGACAAAGACGCATAGTGCATAGACTCTCAGCTTCTTCAGGGAAATGCATTAATCATAGACCATATAAGAAAAGGATTTCTTAAGAATTATGCCATTGATGCTACGGGAATGTATGAGAGGTTAACAAAATGGAGTCAGACAATTTGTGATAAGTAACTGATTCTGAACAAACTAAAGGTGTTCTGATGCATTTGTAATGAAATGTTAACACAACTGTACATATTTGACCATATCATTTTTGACATTTTATGGGAAGCTGAGCTTCACGAAATCACGGCTGGTGAATATATAGCTTAAATATAGCTTTTGTCATTATTATTAGTAGTCTTAACAGCTGCGAAAAAAAATCATATCAGCATTATACTGTATAAATGCTGTAAATGTGTTGCTAAAAACAACACAGACTAACCCGGCTCAGGTTTCTCCGCAGGTCCTCTGGATTCTGGTGGATGGACTGTGCTGGACTCAGAGCACAGGCTCTCTCAACAACAGAGCTGATTTTGGACTTAAGGCTATGATAGTCCTTACAGATGTCCAGCAGAACCCTGCACTGTTCCTGACTAAACAAAAGCACAGTAAAATCAACCACAGCAAGCAATGTTCTTCAGGATTTAAACTAAAACTCTTCTGCAGCTACTAAATCTACAAAAAAAATGAACGTACTCCTCTGATACAAGCTTCCTGATTCGGTCCCAGCTGGAGCGGACCAACGTTACGTCCCGCTGGGCCTCCCCAACCAGTTCAGAGTCTCTGTGGGCCAGCTGCTCACCTCTCTCACCTAGCCAAAGCTGGCTGTGCTGCAGTGCCCCTAGTTCCTCCTCCACCTGTTTCAGCATCCATAGCCTGTCACAAACAGAGACTATAAATAACTTAATCAACGAGCAGTGAAGCCGATCTATGAAACAGTATGTCCTTTATTGTAATAACAGCTCTTGTCATGTCAGGTGTGGATTCCACCAGTGTCTTCTGACAGTCCTACATTAGCCAGTCTTCCACTAACTGAGCATTGTGAGCAATGTCTGAAGGAACATTAATAATCCAGTAGAAATGACATTGAGAAACTACAGAAATGCAGATTCCAGTTGCTAGGCTATGATCAATAAGGTGCAACAGTTTTGAAAGGTTGGGAATATGGTGCTGCCAATCATTGCTCTGTGGTTGCTATGGTGTCCCAGGTGCCTGCTATGGAGTTCCCTATTGTGTACAATGTTGTTCATACGGTTTTGCTAGGTGACTGCTACAGTGTCCCATATAAGTGCTATAGCATTGCTATGGTACCCAATGTGGATGCTATCGTGTCTTAGGTGAGAGTATCAGGGCAATGCTACGGTGTACAATGTGGTTGCTAGGTAGTTGCTATGATGGTTGCTATGGTGTCCCACATGAGTGTTATAGCGCTGCTATGGTATCCCATATGGATGCTATCATGTCTCAGGTGAGAGTATCAGGGGAATACTATGGTGTACAATGTGGTTGCTAGGTAGTTGCTATGATGTTTGCTATGGTGTCCCACGTGAGTGTTACAGTGTTGCTATGGTATCCCATTTGGATTCTATTGTGTCCCAGGTGAGAGTCTCAGGTGGTTTCTCTGGTTTACCAGGTGGCTGCTACACATAACTGAATAACATGACATTAAATTAGTGTTGCAAGAGTGAGAAACAGTCACAGAGTACCTTTGCTGAAAGGTCTGTACACTCGGTTCTGAGAGCCACTGTTTTTGGACTCGTCCCTCCAGCTCCTCCAGGCTCCTCAAAAGCAGCTCCTTTCTCCTCGTAAAGGAGCCCCACATAGCTCCAAGTACCTCTGCTTCACTCTGTCTCGTTCCCAAGCTCCTCTGTAGCAGCTGCAGGCTCGATCCCAGGTCATCTACCAGCCCACGGCAGGACGTCCTGTCTCCCTCCATCCCATGCAGGTGCAGATATACCTTGTTCAGAGTGCTGTCCAGACTTATAGCTTGCACCTCCATCGAGGCGAATTCATGTGCTAACTGAGCTAGCTCCTGGTTCAGGTTCTCAGCCTTGCCTTGGTCCCAGATCGCACATCCTTCTACTGTTTTCTGCAGAGTCTTGAGTGAGTTGCTGGTTGCTCTGTAGGTCTTTAGGAATGTCTCGAGGTTAGCCAGGGCCTCAAGGCGGTGCTGCACCAGGCTCTGAGCTTCACAGAGGGGCTGGAGACAGTCTTCTTTCCTGGCCTGTATTTGCTGGAGATGAGCAGGAGCTAACGAGGGACACAACGCTTCCAGGTGTTTGTTCAGTTGCCCTGTCACCTCGCTTTGGGTTTGAAGAACAGCTTCATCATCCTTCCATTGGAAACAGATGGATGAGGATTGAGAAGAATGAGTTTAAATAAACATTGCATGATCCCGATTCCTTACCTTGACCTGGGCAACTGCAGATATTAAGTCAGTGATGGTGACTTTGCAATTTCTCAGCTGGCCAACAAATTTCTCACTCCACTGCGTCAGGGCGGTCAGAGCCTGGTTAAAGTTCTCAAGCCTTGCAAGATGAACCTGAAGTTCCTGGATCCTGTAAAGCAGGAAGCAACCATTGGGGTTTACTTTGGGGCATAGACAGTTTAATGAATAATGTAAATCGAATTGATCTGTTCAGGTCCCCCAGTAAAAATTATATTAACCTTCAGTTAAACACAAAGCTTATTTCATAATAGTGTTTTAAAATCTCGTATACTTTATCACATGATACAACAAAAACTAAATCTTACTCTATCGACAATCACAGCATGCTGCTACTCAGAAGCCCAGGCAAATTTTGTGCATCTTGACCAATGAAAGTGACAGAAAAATCATGAGTGCTGGGACAAATCTTTTCCATTAAAGTGCACTTAGAATTGAATTTGACGAGCTGAAAGGTGGTTGAGTGCCAAGGTCTGACTGTATCTTGCTTCTGATTTACCATTGCATAAGGTCCTGACAAGCTTACTTAATGCAAATCTAAAAGGCAAGATTTTTAAATCAAACTTGTCCTCAACACAGTAGACAAACTGCAGCTCTTACCTGAGAGGTATGGTCATACTAAGAGAGCACCAGCGCTCCTCCAGGCTGCAGTGTAACTCCGTCAGTTCCCCCATTCGTTCCTCTGATGCTGTGGGGAGCAGAGACTCAGCCTGGGTCTCTAATTTCTCTAGCAAAGACTCCTGAGAGGGAACTTCAGACTGCAGGTCCTGTCCAAAATAAACATTGGCAGGTCTTCATTTGTGCCTCTAAACTAAGCGCAGGCACCTTAGTATAAATAAAAGAAACTAGAATACAGGCATGCACCTGCCCGTATTGGTCTGTTCGGACAAAATCATTTACATACATGTTAATATCATTATCTTACTTAACCCATATTTTACCTGAAACATACATTAGTGTTGTATTAAGACGCATTACAGCACAGCTTCTGGCTTAGAAAGCTTTATTAAACACAAAGTGTTATAAAAACACATCCAGCATCAGCATGAGCAGACTGCATTCTTAGCAACATTTTACTGGCATTACACACCTTATAAAAAGAGATGATGTTGAGCCACAAATGTGGTCACTCAAATGAATTATGCACACTAAATCTATGGATGCAGAGAACTGTGTGTGAAAAAGCTGTGAATTAGTTTCTATTTGTGGCAGTAAGCTGACACACCGTCGGGGTACAAACAAGCAGAGTAAAGAGTAGTGCATCACATTAATGGCTCTTCTCCGAGAGAGAGAGAGAGCAAGGTAAAGAGAGAGAGAGAAAGAGGGAGGGACAGAGAGAGAGACAGGGAGAAAGAGAGAGAGAGAGCAGCAATTCAATAACCCAGAACCATGGTGATCTGGGTCCCGGTGCTGTCATCAGAACAGTTTGGGTGTCCCGTCAGCACAACTGGAGACCTCATAGTACATTCACACCTGTGCCATATGATTTTTACATTCATTCCATTCTATCATATTATAGAAGCTAAACTCTGCATGTGCTTTACTCTAGACACAACCTCAAAATGGCAAAAAAATACCCTGCAAGCTTTTTATCTTTATACAGTGTAAATATTAGACAGCATAAACTAATATTTAGACAGCATAAAATAATTTAATTTAATAATTTTAAATGTTAAACATAAAAACCTTCATCTGTCAAGTGTTCTATATTGTTACTGTTCTTGTTAGATACCTTACCTGCAGTGTTAGTAGCTGGTTGTGAAGCTTGGATTTATCCGTGGTCAGGTATGGAGTATCAGAGTTACAGAGATACTCCGAAGTTTCCAACCAACCCTGCAGAACTGACAGGTCTCTTTCATACCTAGAGAAAGCAGCACAAACATATTGATTTTTTTTTACTGGAGCTGATGCACTAACAGAGGTTAATGACTGTTAAAGGAATAGCCCAGTGTTTTTAAAACCTAATATCTATCGAGCAAATCTGTAAAGAATGAGCAATGACCAATTTTAACAGGTTTGTCCTGTGAAAATAACAACTTAAGTCAATTTAAGGTGCAGACACGTAACATAAAAATACTGAAAAATACTAAAAGCCCAACAACAGCAGCAGGGCAGAGCTGAGGTTTGAATCTTTTATCTGTTACTAAAAATTCAAAGCATATATACTATAGATCTACATTTCTTGAGACTGTAGTGGCGAAGCAGCAAAGCACTGTACTGTGGACCTGAATAAAAAAGTTTTACATTTAGTTTGCAGCTGCCCTTAGCCAGAACGACTAACACAGTCCAAGCAATTGTGTCTTAGGGGCTTTGCTCAAGCACCCACCATCTTGGCAGAGGTGGGATATGAACCCTTGACCTTCTGATCCAAAGTTCAGTACTTTAAGCAGTAAGCTACCACAGGATTTAAAGCTCACACATGCCATGTCTACTGCTGTTGGGCTCTCGATTAACCAACAATTGCTTGGATTGTAAGATTAAAAGGTAACAGTTGTAAGTCGCTCTAGATATTGGTGTCTGCTAAATGCTGTAAATCTAAATAAGCAATCCCTAGCCTTAACCAGTGAGCCACCACTGTTAACTGTACTTAGATGTTAATTCTGTCTTTCTCATTCAAACACATTCACTCCTAATGTATCAGTAAGATTTGTAACAGCCTCACATGTTAATCCTTTACTCACAGAATTCAACACCTACTAAAATTATTTTTGAGTGAACAAGTTATCTGTTCTTTTTTCAGTACATACAAACATCTTGTGTTCTTGACCCCAGACTCTACAGAGGGGTTAAAATTGTTTGCAAAAAGCTGTTAAATCCCAACATACAGAGCAAAAGAATGCTGCTTTATCTTTGCCCTCTGATTTCAGTACTCTGGAGAAACCCAAGACTTACTGCTGCCACAGAGTCAGTAGATCTTCCAGTATGGCCTGTTTCCTGGAAGCTTCATGTGTGTATTCTGAATAAGTCTGCAGGAGGTCTGACACTTCTTTTTCCATCTGCCCACCATCAGGCAGCTTTTTTAACCCCAGGCTTAGTGATCCCAACCTAGGATGTAAAGGTCTAAGAGCCTGCCACATATCCTGGAACAGAAAGAAATTAAATCTGCAATAAATATCAACAAGGATTTATAACCAATATTATATTGCACACCCACATGCATCATCAAAGAAGATCCATAAACTACATGGCCAAAATTTTATAGACACCTCTTCTATTTAAGGGTATGTTATGTCAGCCAATTGGACTGTTAAGAGGCTGTACACATAAATATCTAAGACGTCATTGTATGCTGTAGTTTAAGATGAACTTAACTGGAACTAAAAGGACTGTTCCCAGGACTTTAAAAGGTTTCACCAAGGTTGACAAATGAACGGGTGCTAAAGTCGCAATTTTCTAGGCATCCACCCTAGCAGTGTATACTGGCTGGGATGGGCATCACATAGGCACAACTGGCCATGTTTGAGGGAGGGCGAGGTTAAAACGTGGGGCAAAACACTACTGTAACCAAGAATATAGTATACTAAGCACAGATTAAATTCTTCAAGCTGTTACATGTTAAATCTTAGTGTTTCCACTGCTCCAAAGGTTTTGTGCTCTGAATGGCTCAGCAAGGCTCGGCATGGTGACCTAAGAACTGTGTATGAAAACCCAATGTATAAAGCTTAGCACAACCAGTTCTTGTGCTATTAGTCATTAAGAGTTGCATCCAGAGACAGATGCACAGTACAGACAAAAGTTTGTAGACACCCCTTCTAGTTACTGAGTTCTGCTATTTCAGCAAGATTCACTTGTAACACGGTCATCATACAAAGCATGCAATGGATTCCACCGATACTGCAGTGACTCTCAATATGACTCATTTATAGGTTTCCGCTTCCAACAAGTCAGTTCATCAGCCTTTTGACCTGCTGCCCTTAAACAGAGTTCATAGAGAACTGGTTTCCCAACTTTGATCAAGAACTTGACTGGCTTGTTCAGAACATTGACCTCAAATCCATTAGACACCTTAAAAATTTACTAAAAAGGGCCAAAAGTAAGCCTAACTCAATAGTGAGTTGTTGTCTAACACCAGAAGACGACCTCATCACAGTAAGGATGTAACTCTTGGGTGTCCAGAAACATTTATCTAGAATATAAAGTATTTAAATTCAGTCTCCCCCTCTGAGCTCACAACACTTGGAACAGCTCTGCTTACTACTTAGAGTGGATGCCCAGATACTTTGGAGCACATACTGACTATATATATGACTGTGTGATCTATGACTATGTACTAGAGGTGCACGATATGGTCAACAAATGCGATGTGCGATAACATTGTTGAATATCCCGATATCGATGTGAAACACGA
>JAUZSU010161590.1:0-13785 GCA_034780255.1 Parotocinclus maculicauda | reverse complement strand
GAAAAGTTGTGTTGACAAGAGCAAAACCAGCGGGAGGTGAACACGCCCACCACTTTCTTGATTTTGTTCAAGTGCAGACTGTCAAGAGAACGCGTCAGATCACACTGGATAAGTTCTTTAAACGTTGACTGGAATTAAGTAAGAACTTTTTACAGTATTATGCTTCTGATGCTGAGTATCTATACATTGTGTTGTAGATCGTTTCAAAAAACCTGGTTGCAAATTTTTTTTTCAATGAACAAAGTTGGTAAGTAACAGTAGTTCTTGTTTGTAGGTTCTCTATACGTGTAAATCACACATTAAAGGTTTAATAAACATTTAATATGTTACATAACACGTCCCGTCTTGTAACATATGTGTGCCCCAGTACAACTGCCTAGAAACACTCATGCCTGGGTTACAGGTAAGTTAATTTAGTTTCATCTTCATAAGTAAATGTCATTATATTTGCTATATTTTTAAATTAAGCTATTGTCACAAATTGTAGCCCTGACCCTAAGAGCTGTAATAACATAAGTGATACCATTTGGTGTGTGAAAAAAAATATATCCATCGCCCCAAATTATCTAAATGAAACTACCCAATTAATGGCTGCAGAAAGGGTGATCTTCTGGGTTGGTATAGCTGTCCAATAATTGGAGTTTAGTGTGTGGAAATGGTAATTATTGATTTGGCAGGAAATGGGGCTTTAAAAACCTATAAAATAAAATATAACAAAGTTATTAGCTGCAACTATTAGAAGTATTAGCCCTGTTTTTAACCAAATCAATTTGTGTGAAGTTCATTATTCCACACCTGGGAACAGCTGAAGGTTTATTAAACTGAATAGGCAGACACATTTTTTTCGAAACTGATGCCATTCTCTGTTCTCAGAATTAAAACAAAGCTCTTGTGTCTCATTGTTGACTGCTAGATAAGTAATAGATAAGTTTATCAGGGTAGCATTTGTGCCTGAACAACTTTCTCCACACCACTGTACAGCTTGTTTAGTCGGCATCAATTCATTTATTTTATTTCATATCTCAGTCTTTCTTAAGGTTTTTATTCTCTTGTGAATCCTGATAACAATGGTTTTCGTAGAAAGAACACAAGGTATATTATTACAGCGTTCTTAGATAATCACTTGCAATGCTTCTGTGAGGATATCCATGGATTTAACACATTTTGCCACAGTCCCATGTTTTACATACAGTTTAAGTAATACTAAAATGAATGTATTACATGGTTGTGATTATAAAATTGACCAAGCAAAATCTTGGAGCAATTGTAATATAAAATTATATATCGGATAACAATATATTTGCGATTTTAGCACAACCATAATTAGTTTTCTTATGCAGGATGTTTGTTTACCTATAGACATGTAACTTTTTTTTCTTTTTGCACATAAATACTTGGCAATCAGACTGGCAAGCAGGTTTATCTAATCTGTTTTTAATAATATGGTTAAGATCTAATAGCTACATTTATTATGACATTATAAGATAAGACATGATTTGATTGATGCACAATGGAAAATAAAGCTTTGACAATTATTGTGCTGGCATGTGTATGAAATAGGTAATAAATATTAGAATATGGACAACTGCGCAATAGTTTTATATACAGTTTAATTAATTCTAAAATAAATGTAATACATGGTTGTCACTAAAATTAATATAAAATTAGTTTTCTTACGCAGGGTGCACAATGGAAAATAAAGCCTTGACAATTATTGTGCTGGCATGTGTATAAAATAGGTGATAAATATTAGAATGTAAAGAACTGTACAATAGTCTGAGGCCACCATAGCTTTGTTGTTTTAGCAATAGTACAGTATAACTTTTCCAAAATGACTAATCTTGATCAAGTTCCTTCAGACTGTAGAAGGGGCAACTGGGCTTCTCGATGAGGTGTGTAGATCACACTAAATACTTGCCAATGCAACCTATGATAAAAGCTGTTTCTAATAATTTTTTCAGATTGTAAATACTGCATACAAATCTCATATCCAGTTAAATCCCAATAAAACAATTACCTATCTGCTGTAATATGTCCCTAAGCTGTTTGTACAGTACTGTAGTTGGTGGTATTTATGCCAGTAAACAATTAAAGCAATAGAAATAAGTCCTAAATGCACTGTATATACAATATACTGAAAGAATCTGGAGAGCCAGTCTAATTAAGTACAGTACTATGCCATGAAGATTTAAACCTAGTATTGTGCACTATATTGTGTTGTGAAGAGGAAATATAAAAAAATACCTGTAGATGCTGCTATCTTACAGCTGTGTGTAGGTGAGCAAGCCAGTCACTGAGTGCAGGTAAAGATAATACTGTGTCCCATAAATACTTGTATAAAGATTGTTTAACTCTTTTGTCAGTCAATTCAATCATACATACAGGTAAATTGTCCAGGTAAATTCAGATCACCGTCATGATATTGTAGCCGAATGTGTCTAGCGGGTGAGAGGTTCTGTCGTTTCATCACCGTGTTATGCCTGTTAGTGAGCAAAAAAAAAGTCGTTATCTCTAGTTCACATTGTTGGATGAATGCACAGGCATATTGCTCCTGCACTGACAGGTTCTTTACAACTTACCATCTGTTAGCTATTGTGAGACAGCTCTCTGAGAACTTTACACACGATGCATAAGTTGTTAGCAAAGAAAATACAGCGTAATATACTGAAGAGATTATGTATGGATCTCATAAGATACAACTGTGCCACCTGAGGTAAATTAAATGTTTTCATGACTTTGTACATTGGAAGAAGTTTATATTTTATTTTACCGGGACATCCATGGTCCACATTCCATGGTTACAGATCCATCCTCTGACCATCTTCTGAACACCAATCTTGCAAAAAATATACACATGTGCATTAATCACATATTCAAAAGTAAGCTCTAGGAGGAATTAGAGTCAGGTGATTCTATTCAGTGGGATGACAATAGGGCATGGGTTATTTACAGGTTATAACAGGACATTTACCAAAGATCTCCACTGGACATATTTTGGAAGTGTATCATGGCCTGAACTAAGTGAACTGATGG
The DNA here is from genome assembly GCA_034780255.1 of Parotocinclus maculicauda. Lineage (NCBI taxonomy): Eukaryota > Metazoa > Chordata > Actinopteri > Siluriformes > Loricariidae > Parotocinclus > Parotocinclus maculicauda. The sequence goes on along the minus strand of JAUZSU010161590.1, from coordinate 10,752 downwards.
TTATAAAACTCTATATAAATCTCCTAAGGGTTTGGACCGTACCAATCCACAGTCAGACAAATTGTGTTCAAGTGGAGCAATTACCAGACCATGGCATGAAATCGTCTACAAGGTCACAAAGGAAGCCAGTGTAACTGTAAAGCTCTCTCTCTCTCTCACACATTGACTAATGTTAATATTTATAAGCTCACTATCATAACACACTGAACAACAATGGTGTGTATAGGAGAACTGCAAGGAGAAAAGCGCTGCTCTTCACAAAGAACACTCCATCACCAAGTGTCCATCACTTGGCATACAGACAATGTTGAAGGCATGGTTGAGTTAAAAAAAGAAGGTTTTGGTTTAAAGGAGAATTGTGTCTAGAGAAAGATGAGCATACAGTGGCATGACATGGGTCCTTTCTGTATGTCCTCCCTGTGTCCATGTGGGTTTACCTCTGTTTCCTCCCACAGTCCACATGCACTAGATTAACTGATTATGCTCAACCGACCCGATCTGAGTGCATATACAATACTGTACTAAAGTTTGGCATTCTGTATTTTAAATTATAATTTATATTCTGATTATTTTTTATTTAGGTTTAATGATCACTCTGCACTATGTAGATCTGCATTTACAGACTGTGACCCATCTTTTTCTACATACTTTCTCTTTCCTCTGTTCTCGAATGGTCAGGACTCCCACTGGACCAGCACAAATCAGGTATTATATACATATAGGAAGCTGTCTGAAAGGGATATTCGGGTGCTAACCTGGATTGTATCCAAAAAACATAAAACCCCGGCTGCCCAAATCATGGCAGAATTAAATGTGCACCTCAACTCTCCTGTTTCCACCAGAACTGTCTGTCGGGATACTTGTGATGCTACATTCTGAATATATATATATATATGTATATAAGAATGTAGCATCACAAGTGATATTTACAATTTAACAAAGATCTCTCATGTCACCCCACTGCCACTTTCCCTTCACTGGCTTCATGTAGAAGCTCCCATCAGATTACACACCAATGTTCACCTACAAAGCTAAAAATGGACCAGTTCCTTCCTATGTAAGGAATCTAACCAAATCCCATTCTGTAACTACTACCCTTTGATACTTGAGCATGGCTGTACTGAAGGCAACAGTGGCATCATCAAACCCACTTTACTGGAGCACGTGCCAAAGTAAAATGTTGTGCTAAACTTCATGGTTAAAAAGTTAATTTTATCCTGGACTGCTAAGTAGAACTACAGAATAAGGACACACAAAGGAACTACAAGCAATACATTTCTTGTAATGCCCCAGCATCTTTCCAGAAGTGGCTAATGAGGTAAAGTGGGTAAAGGGCATCTGAAAACTTTTAAAAGAAAGTTAAAAAGGTAATAATAGCTCATAGCCATTTATTTTGGCTTGCCCTGTATTACCTACAAAAAGTACATATTAGACCACTAAAGCAAATGCATCATTTATTTTAGCTTAACTAATAGGAATATATTAATGTTAATTTGTTCTTATACATGGTAAAGAAACAGCCATTTTAGTTAAATCATTTAATCTATTTAGTGTTTACCATGCTTATTTTTCATTCATGTTCATCTTTATATCAGAACTTGTGTCTGAAACTTGTGTCTAACTTTTTACTCCCAATTCAGCACTTAATTACACTTACGCACTACTCTCTCAACCTCTCTGTCTCAACTAAAATGGATCTCGATCTTCGCTAATCCACTTTTCCAGTATTCTCAGAGATCACTAATATGTCTAAATCCATATCTAATCTCAGCCAAAGAGACTCCAGCATCATGATAAACCTGCAGCATCATCCCAAGCATAGCTGCTTTATATCCCCTGTAATGGCTTTTAAACAGGCAACGTTTCCTGGGAGAATACTTGAACATTAATATCATTACATATATAGTACATATAATGTACTACATATAGTACATTTTAGTTGTACACTGTTTTTATCCAGAGATTATTCTCTGCAATGTGTAAGTGTACTGGATGGTCATTAAAGTATAATCGCTCTGCAGTATTTTAATATCTGAGAGGGTAGTGGACAGAGGAAGAAAGGTTACAGTAATTTTTAAAAGTATTTTAAATACCTTTCAGTTTTGAAATTTAAGTACAAAACTCTCAATTTCAATTTTGCTCAAGCCATGATGCATAGGCTGGAGTTATTCATCCAAACTCAACTAATTAAAAATTACCCATATTTAAGATAGGCCTAACAAAAGTATGGGGATACTTCAAAATGAAATTTCCCATAGTAAAATATCCCCTAATTTTTGTGAGCAGTGTATATAACCCCTGCTCTATAATAAAGTCCTGTGTCTATAACACACATCACCTATACTCATGGGCATAAACATATAATTGCAAAATATTAAGCTTTAAAAAAAATCACTTCTGAAACCTGTGCCACAATTTGCTCCTCAGCACTCGTACATAGTCTTTATGTACATAAAGACAAAAATCATTAAAATATGGCATAAATCTTAGACTAACATTGCCATGTGTTTAAAATAATAAAAAAATCACGATTTTATTCTTAAATTATTAGTTGATAGTTGGTAATCTACCACACCTGACGCTGCCCATCACCATGACAGATATCTGCAGGTAGAGATCTACAAAATAAACGAGAACAACTGCTAAAAAAAAAATCCTTGCAAAGGTCGCTGTCAGAAATCCCACAACTGGGCTTCATCAGAACAACTGCAGTTATCCTGAAAATTAATAACACCCTAAAGACACAGTCAATCCCTATTTTTGCTATCAGCTATTAAGACATTTTAAAACAACGGATGGTGCTGCCAGACAGAAAGGATCTAGAAGACCCAAGCAGAGATGACCACCTGAGGTTTACAGTTCTCAAAGACAGGAATGAGAGACTTCAGAAACTGTCGGGAGAATTCAAGACCTTAGAAAACAAGATTCTTCTGAAAAGAACAAGTGCAATAACTAGTGCAGGTTTGTCTGAAAGATGTGTTAAAAAGCTGTTGTTGCTGGACACAATGAGGTTTCTGACAAACTATGGAAAGTTTGATTTAGTGTGATCCAGCAGAGATTTGCGGACTGATGAATCATGATCTGAGTTGCATGATGATGGTCCAGAGAGGTGTCTTCAAAATGCTGGTGACAAATACAACAGTGGATAAATCTCTACTACCATTAAGCATGGAGGTAGAGGTGTCATGGACTTTTCAGTTGCTGGAACTGGTGAGCTGCTTTATTGTGAAAAGTCAAATAATGCTTTAGAGTAGAGGGGAAGATTGCAGACAGGCTTGCTTCCCACAATTAAAAAGATTTAAATAGGAGCATTCACATGTTATTTTTCAACATGTTCAAACTGTGAAGACCAACAAGAAGTGGCTTGTGAACAAGTTTATCAGGGTCATGTTTTGGCTGGGATATGGTCCAGAATCAAACAACACTGAAAAGATTTGGTCTCACAATAAACACAAACTAACCGAGAAACATTTTCACTACTCCGTTTGTAGCCCATACCATTGAGTAAAACAACACTGACTCTCTTTAAAATGCAAGTTTTCCCACAAAACTTCAACATTTAAGGAAATCACAGGGAAAGACACTGTTACTTTATCTTCTATTCTTTTTTTAGCAGATTTCCTGGCCAATATTGATTTCATAGCTTAGGCCAGACTTTTTTAATTGCTTGTTCCTCTGATGTCCCTGCTTAAGAATCTACTGAGGAGGGAGGAAAAAAAAAAGTATTTACCCTACAATTAAATTAACGTCAATCTGGAAAAAAATTAAATGAAATTTATTCAAATATGATCGTCTGCAGATCTGCGAAACAAGCAATAAAAAAAGGCTGGCCTTAATATTCTGCTGTGTTAGATTTAGCTAAAAGCACTAAAAGTACATTTCACTCCAGCACTTTACCAGCATCCCAGCTGACTTGGATGGCATTCATACAATTCGGTTCCACGGTCATCATTCATGCCTGTGACTACATTTCCAAATGTGACACCTTGCGTGTTACTGTTTAGCATTTGTAGCAGCACTAACAAAAGCTTTCATTAAGAACCACATTACATCCTCACCGCTGCTTGGTCACCTTTACATGTTGGTAATATTATGTTTGCAGGCTTCTTTCACTGCAACATAATTTGCTTTCCAAAGAGGACTAGAGAAGCACCAGCCCATCTGAGTATACATGAAGGGTCTCATTGATGAAACCTTCGTAAAAGGACGAGTAAACTACAAGTGCAATTTATATAAAATGAAACAAAAACTCTCTACCAGATTCAAAATTGCCAAGTCGAGCACATGCGTACATTCCTTTATAGTTAACATACAATTACCATAATCCACACCCACGAATAACAAATGATGACTACATAGCAAAGGCTGTCGACTGAGGGACGATGCATTAATCCTTCAAAATATCTCAGATAAAGTTAAGAAAATGCTGATCTGATTAAAATGGACTCATTTTAAATTTAAGAGTCCATAGTTTTTGAATATATTATCCTGCTCCTGAGTGTTAGATGAACAAGAAACTCTGCCTCAATTGTAATAATAATAGGATAATAATTACAAGCAAATCTAACAGCCAGGAGAAAACGCGGCAGACTGTAAAAAATTAAAACAAAATCGAAAGGATGCTTTGAGCAGGAATTTCAGGTGGAAGGAATTTTGAGCAAATGTTTTTACCACCCTCCAAACACACACAAAGAATGATCTCATGCGCAAGATCAGCCATGTCCATTGGTGAGTCTTAAACACCATAACTCTTTTAGTGAAACAATGCACATCATTTAACTCACTAGCTAACAAAGTAATATGGCAAACAACTGTTCCGTACAGACTTATTGGAAGACCCTCTGCATAGCAGGCTGTATTGTTGTGTCTTGGGTATAATTTAATTTACTTTATGTATTATATAATACTGTATCTGTATCCACTATTTAGAATTTGTTCGAATGTACAAACATTTACGGAATACAAGCACTTACATGAATGCAGACATTTACAAAAAAACCAAAAGTGTTTTACAAAGGATTTACGTGTAAATTCATTCTGCTCGCATATTAAAAAAGATGTCCAAACACTTGTAAATCTGAGTTTGATTTAAAAAAAATGTAAAAGTAAGGTCATTATTGTGCATTCATTTAAGTCTTTACAAAAGTGTACCTGTTTATTGCAATACATTATTTGAAATGGTTTTGCACCAACTAAATAAATACAATTAAAAACCTCTATAGCTAAGTAGCATATAGCAAAGTGTGGTGGCCACTAATATAAATGCTATTCTTATTAAAGAGAGTAAGTAACTGAAATAAAACAAGCTGCTTGATCACATCTCTGACAGAAGTTTTGGGAGGTTTGGGATTTTGACCTCTAACGCACTTGTTTAAGCTTATGAAAGGCTTTTGAGAACTTGCTGCATAATTCATTCTAACAAGCCAAATCCAAATTACACATTACCTGGCACAGTGTGCTTAGAATTTGTCATACGGGGAGAAACTCGGGAGTTTTCGGGTAGAGATGCCAGAAACAAAGAGTTTCTTGACAGATATTACATACTGTACACGTTCTTTGGTTCAATTAAGCAGAATTTAGGTCCAAAAAAGCGAATAACATTACACGTATATAATAGGATTTGTTTCGGTACTTTAGGATTTGGTCCGAATAAGCAGCTGGTCCCATTATTCGGTGGTCCTATTAACCGGAATCGACTGTATTTACATTTAGTTATTTGGTAGATTGTCTTATCTATTAAATAGTAAAATAGGCAAACAGCAGAAGGAGCCATGATGCAAGTACTATCCAAGTTTGTTTTTTTTTTTGTTTTTTTTTAAAGGTGAGGTAAAGAAGTAAGACACTGGACCTTTCTGACTGGTGTGGGTGTTGAGCCTTATCCACAAGGCCTATCTGACTTGTGTCTTGTAGGTAAGACTCTCTCACAGAGAAATATGTTACAGATGCCCTGAAGCTGAAGACCTGAGCTGGCATGCAGGTGTGTGAGAACAACATGGAGCAGAACCTTTTGAGGCCTGAAAAGCCAGAACAAAAGTTTTACATTTGATCGTGGCTACAGCAGGAAGCCAGCAGAGTGATCTCAAAAAAGGTCTTTCGTGAGAAAACATTGGACAACCAGACAGGCAGCAGCATTCCGAATGCTGTGTAGGGGAAGGATGGACAGCAATCAAACCTGATACTAAGAGCCTGATTTTGTTGATATAAAATCTGCAAGACCTGCTCGTTGCTGTGATGACAAATATATGTTGTTGTCCAAAACTAAACCAAGATTATTTGCTGTGTTGGACAGGTTCTGTTGATTTAGCTGTCCAGAGTCGGAGCGTTTTTGCATTCTTTGAGGTACATTGGTTCAGTTTGGCATCAGAGACCTGTTTTTGTAACTTGGAAAGTAGATGGAGGGAATGCATAGTGGTGATAAAGATGCCATGGAATCTAATCAATGAGCACAGCAATTAAGCGTACACTGATAACATAAGGTGCCCGATGACTGTAGCAGACCCCCTTTCCAGTGCAACTTACAAAATAATACAATGTTATGTTGTTGTGGGTTAAGCTATTGTGGATCAAACAGCGGTAGCTTGGCAGAGGAATCTGAACCTTACCCACTAGGTACAGTCTAAATCCTATTGGGTGATCGTAGGATCTATCTTTAAGTATGAGAAAAACCAGGCATGTCCATCACCCCTAATGCCAAAATTAGCAAAAATGGAGATGAAAATCTGATCATTCACAGTGCAAACATAGCAGACAAATCGAGAAAGATTAGTATGAAAGACAACGAGTTTTCCTTGGCTTAATAAAGTGCTTCATTTACTGCAGGTAGAGCAGTTTCCTTGTTAACTGACTAGTTTGTATCAATTAGGTTATTTTCTAGAAGAAAGGTAGACATCTGTCCAAGTGCAGGTATCACCCGTTTAATAGGGATACATTCTGACAAATCCATCATAAACTAACTGTAATGTAAACCAAGGAGTTTAACGTATACCCTATAAATCATAAGGTAGTCTACATTAAACATGCTTACAAATCTTACATTGAACTGCAGGCGGCCAAAATCATTAACACAAAGCCTTCTATAGTAATGTGTTAAATATATTAGAACAGTATTAGTAAGTGAAAAACAAACTAGTCATCACTCCAGAAACATGATTTCATCCAAATGTTTTGCAAATATTACACGTGATTAGGAAATTTCAGACAAAAAAACCCATTGCTAATTAAGTCATGTTTCCATTCACTACAGTCATGCCAATAAACTTTATATATGTACCTTTATATATGTAGGCAAATCAAACAAGAATGGAGGAATTTAACTCAGGTCTTTTAACGGAATAATGATTACAGCCATTTACAATCATTTTACAGCTGCAAATGTGTGTGCTTTGGTTCGCCTGGCTGCGTACATGATGCGACTGCCTTTAACACATCCCACCTCTTCATTTATTCATTCACTTACCCGCGTAATCAGGTAAATTTTTTACAGATAACATTTACATTCAGATGGATTGACAAAACCGATTTTGTTTAGTCTTTGGTCCGATTAGATTGAACAAAATCATGTCTATCACAGTCGACCACAGCTTGATATGTCACCGTTTATTCGAAAAATGCTATTCCATCACCCTTTTCCACCTCGTCCTAGCACAAAACTCTTTTTCCAAAAACTTGGGATGAAAAACCTGCTTATGTCAGGCCTCCTAATTTCTCTTATAATCAATTGTTCTGGGGAAAATCTAAATCCAATACTCAGAATATGGTTTCTGCTTAATGTGTATTTGTGCACATTATCAGATTCCTATCTTAAAGTCGAAAAAACGTAGACTGGACCATTGTAAAATGGGGACTATCTGCCATCATTACTGATATAGCAACATTCTACAGTGAGACTAAAATCATGGAGTCACTGTGAGAAAACCAAATCATGCATAGAAAAAAGATCATCAAGTTGCATTGATAATCGTTTATAATTGCATCACAACCCCCTGAAGCATAATAAAAATTGTGAGGTGCCTTGAGACTTCTACCCCTACATATCTGTGTGGTGGTTGTACCAGTCGTTGGTTGGGCAGAGCTTGCATAGTTTTTCCTGGGTGTCCACTCTTTTTTACCATTTGCAGTAGCCATGCTCTTACGTAACACTTGAAGTGCCGGAAGTCTGAAATGCTCAAGCCTGGACCAAGTATAATCTTTTCACTGTTAGTTCTTGTAACTTAATGTAAGTATTGTAGTTTTAAAGCCAAACAAAGAAGAACAGTAGTGTTTCTATGTGGTAACAATAATCTTTAGCATCACCTAGCAGCCTCAACAACTTAATTAGGGATCAGTGAAGAAACAGAAGGAGATTAAGAGCTCATCTTTATAGGATAAGTTTCTGATGTTTCACATCTACTGAGACAATTCAAAGTTTAAAGTTATCAAGTGAAAGCTAGTACTGTAATCGCCTTGCCGCCAGACTTAAACATAAGTTAGACAGTGTAAAACAATGGAATATTAGTGCAATATAGAGCTGTGTGAATTAACAGGTAACAAGATTAGAATGATAGAAGAGAATGTTGCCCCCAAGTAACAGAAAAAATGAGAAACATTAGTAGCAAAAGCCTTATTCAGACCCACATATTGAAAGCCAGTACAGAACCTAGAAGTTATGAGACTCCTCCTCAACTCAAAAAGAAAATCAGTTCTCTGTTCGAGATACAAAACAAGGTGTGTACCAGAAGCATTGTTTCAAACTGTGTTGTAGTGAAGAAAGGTTATCTGTTGTGTTTCAAAGTTAAATATCGTCAATAGCTGCCTCCCTGAGTCTGAATTAGAGAGGATCTGTCTGTCCCCTGTGTATAGGGGCACATTCTGTATTGAAGGGTGTCTCAGATTTCTTCCTCTATTCTCCTCATAAATCATTATAGGAGAAGAGTGCTGTTTTATTGGCAACAGAAAGCTGCAAAAAGTAATACATGCACACTAATAATTATGATTCACTCAGTTTGGTAAAAATAGTCTATGGAAGGTTTTAAATGATAATTTCTGCCATATTTCATCACTTTTAAATTAAACTCAGGAACTATAAATACATTGTCAGTTTATTTACCCATATTTCCAGATCTTATTCTGGTTCTTAATGTATGTCTGTATTATACAAAAAAAAAAAGTGAAAGTTACTGTGAAAGTGGCAACTAACTCCTAGAAGTTGTCAACTTAGTGGATGGTCTCACTCTCTTTTTCAGATTACAGGCCTTGAATCCCAAGAATCTGTGATATGATTTTATATATACATTAATTATATGTAATTTATATTTAATAATAAAACATTATATATAATTTCTGCATATCATCTCAGTGTCTTTACTCTAGCTGCTCCGATGTTCTTGGACAGATCAAAGACACTGCTTAGGTTTTTGATTGGTCCAAAATTGGCCCCAACCTGTTATGCTGTATATGCTGGAGAGTTAATATATATAAATAATCAAGAAACAATTAAAAAGGAATAACTGGATTTCATTTTATGAAACAGCAGAAAATCAGCAGAAAAATCTAAGTTGTTTGATTTCACAAATGCAACTCTACGTGCAACTGATGCAAACTGAATTATCTTGATTGATTAGTAAATGACATATTCAGTACGCACGCAAACAAACGCACGCGCACGCACACACGAACACACGCACACACACACACACACACACGTGTATGTATATATATATATATATATATATGTATATAGGTTTGTATATATATATATCTCACTTGTATAAGTATACAATATTACATATATAAAACAGACATGTAATATTGGATGATATTATATAACTTATACAAGTGATATATATATATATATACAATATTATGATATATCATATAACTTTTATACATAAAGAAATGTATAATGTTCCTTCTGATTTGCTTTGACAATACAATATCAAATATCTTGCATTACATCAAACGAGAATGAAGTGCGTTTCTCAGTCTGGCAGGGTAACACTTTATTTAACAAAGTACATTTCCCTATAATAACACACATCTGAACATGTTACTTCCACACCAACTAGTAGCCTAAATCAAATAATAGGCAAACTGAGCGGTCCGAACTATAGTGTACTTAGTAAAAAAGTATCATATTTTGTATTGAGCATCCCGAGAGTAAAGTGTATTTCGCAGTCTGGCAAAAAAAAAAAAATAAACTAAGATGTTCAAGTTTATATTCTAAAAGAATGAAACCGAATGATGTCTAAATAATGGGATACAACAACTTGTTGTCTGTACTGGAATAAATGCATACAGTATGTGTGTATCTGATAGTACAGTACACATACTATCATACACAAATAGTATGCCAAAACCGAGTGGTTCTGTAGTGCAGAAGTATACACTAAACATTACCTGGCTGGTCGCGTCCTGTGGCAGGTTCTTAATAATAATCTTCCTCCTGTTGCTGAGCTCTCTCCGAGTTTTCTCCAGCCTCCTCTCGAGCTCCTCCGGCTCCAGCTCAGCCATGTCCCGAAGGATGGTGTCCTCGTAAGCCCCATCTTCTGCCTGCCGGTTCTCGGGGCTCACGGAGTCCGATACGGGGGAATTAGGGAGTTTTAACGCGGGCGCTGTGGGCGGCTGCATGGAAGAAGCGGCCGCCATTTCGCACCGCTCGGTATTGGAGTGTGTGATTCGGGATTCTCTTTGCTTATTCCCATCCACATGCGACTGCATACACACACTCACTTTCTCTCTCTCTCACACACACACACACACACACACACACATACA